>DWTW01000828.1:0-14432 GCA_018246275.1 Papilio slateri | reverse complement strand
ATTAAACTACACACACATCTATTGTTCATGAAAGTAATTCTGCTAGGTTCTGTGAGCTTTGTCGTAGGATGTTTAACAAAAAATTCTTTGTGCAATTTGTTAGTCTTTTTAAAAACAATTTTTTTTACTACTTATGTCTTGTGTCTTACATGTTCGCAGATGAAACTCGAAGCCAAACAAAAAAATTAAAGGAGACACATTATTTGAAGAATTTCATGAAATCACCCTTTACACTTACAAAATATCAGAAGAGATATTCATGTCCAGAGACAAAGTGTGGTGGGTCTGCTTCAACACCGGCTACCCCGCACTTCCGCAACCATCCGGTCACACCGTCGTCTACTCACTCCTGCACCAGTGTGCATACAACCTCATCAACATCAAGCAAAGCTCGGAAAAGTCTGGCCAGTCTCATAGCTGATACAGAGAGTTGTAGCAGCTCCTTAAAAGACCTAAACTTCGATTCAGACTCAGCTACAGACTCAAAAGAGAACTCACCCAGCAAAACCCTACAACGTTCTGGGCCAACTCATAAAAATTCACCAAAACTGCACAGCTTTAAAGGAGTATTACTTGAACAAAAGAAAAATGTTTCACCCATGGAATATCCTATTGTCTGCCTCACAAAAATGGACATGACCCATCTTATATCACCTACGCAAATGCTTAAAACACCACACAATACCTCGGAAGCGAAAGACTCCCCTCCCAAATTAAGTCACAACAGACGTTCTGTAATTGAAATTGCGGAAAGTCCTGAATCTACTTGCGATAGTGAGAAGAGCCACAAAAGACTACACTATGACGGCATGGCAGATAATGGCCCGAACTCCAAGTTTCCCAGGTTAGATCCAAGCGTAGCACCCAAGGCACGTCTCTCACTATTCAACAGTGATAGACTCAAAGAGATACTGTCAGCTAAGTCATTCTATGGCAAATCTAATCCAGACTTGAACACTAGCTTAACTGCAAAGATATCAAATGCTATCGAGATATCTACTACACACCCGCGTCGTCCATTCGCCCATTCCAACACCAATCGACGCAAGAGGAAGCCTGGACAGATAAACATGGGAGTGAAACACAAGATTCGTAAACCAAAACACAAGAAAGGTAACACAGCTAGTGTCAAGGGAAACACAAAAACGTCTCCTTCTGAAATTGTCACCGAAATACTAAACAAAAGCACCACATCTCAGAGCAATGCTGATGACTCATCGCCAGAATTGATACCAGGTAAAAGACGAAAGATTATAAATAATCATTATCTTTCTACGCTGATACCATTCCCTGCCCTGTAAGTTTTTAAATGCTACCTGATTTATTTTGTGCAAAGAGAAAGTACAAACAATGAACTTTTCCCCAAAATCTTATATCAAGGCCAAAATCTTAATTTAGAATAGTAAGGCTGTAGGCTTTTATTAATGGAATAAGGTGACAAACGAGCAAGCGGTTCAATATCAGGTTCAATATCAAGTGAACGCTGCCCTTAGGCATCTGTAACAAGTTAATTAGTTAGAGATGCTTTGTCTACCTTTTAATGGACATAGAAGGGAAGAAATAGAAAAAAGGATATATCCCTTTCCTATCCATCTCCTCTTCGTCCAATCCTCTTCCCCTTCCCATCTTATTCCTATTAGGAAATGATGGGAAAGGGAAGAGGACTAAAATTGGAACCTCACTCATCAGATGAAACGCAGAATACTTCTACTCCACGACTGTCTTCTGTGAGGTCGTGATGTTTCACCGGTCGAGCCGGCCTATTCGTGCAACAGATGGTGTGCTCTACCATTGTAAAAACATAAAATATGTTGATCCTACTAATATATAAAAGCTATTTTGTCAGGACAGTTGAATATTTATTACTAAGTATTGAATATATATGTACACACGAGCTAAATAAACAAACAAACACCCACAACCATACACATTCACTCACATAAAAATATATTAATATAATTTCTCTTTTTTCTTTTGATTTCTTTACCTTTTTTTTATTTTGATTTTTAATTTTGTTAAACCTCTAGTCTAAGAAACAAACAATACTTGTACAAGAAAGATAAGTCATTGGCTCTTTAAATACAGGTCGACCTAGTTAAGGGGCCAAGACAATAATGAAGTTGATTTCTAGTGTGCAATAAAGATTCTTTATTATTATTATGGGGTGGTGAAAATTTTATCTCCGTCTGGTTGGGTATACATATACAATACATAAAATAAATAAAATGTAATAAATAAATATATACGATACATCATCATTATTATTATTATTAACATCCTTCCTACCATAATAAAATTGTGAACAGAGTAGAACTGTATGTACCTGTAGCGTGTGCCTGGTCATGGGGGGGTACTGTCCGTTGCCGGTGCCGTTGGGCGTCTGCTTGTGCCGCATCTGCACGGCGTTGCGGTCTACGTTGGCGTACTCCACCGCTGAGGGCACACGACTGCTTCTGGAATGTTTGCAAGAAGATACCTATGCTTGATGTCCACACTTAACCATGTTCTATTTTTGTGCAGCAAAAACACTGTGATAAAACCACTGCGATTAGGTTTACTGCAAGAAGATTATCTGAAGATAATCAATATATTACAAGAAATATTTTCGTCTCTATACGTCCTATTCTGATACCATATAATAGTAATTATCAGGGATTATCAAGTATTCAATCCGAGGACATTAGATATATTCTAAGATAAATTTAACTCGCCCTTTCCAAGGTCAAATAAGGTAATGGTGACGTGATTTAGATTTATTCTACCTTGTATCACCGATACGGGATGACATCAGAGTTGTGTCAGATAAGTGGAGATACGGTATCTGCGATCTGGACAGACCTGCTATTTGCATCCGTAAACTATAATCCATCATCGCTGTCACACGTTTGCCTATTTTGATGAATATCTTTTAAATGTTTTAATATAAAAACATAGCAAAGTAGCCAGTTTATGTCTTTTCGTTACTCTGTAGACGTTACATTATAATGCCAACAGGCTGGTGGGTACTACAGTAAGTCAGTGTATTGTATATATTTCCGAAGGCAAGGTCCCAATATCGTTACCTTTTCGTCTGACGATGTTCACGACAACAACAACCACTCTTTTGAACATAAAAGCTACCAACGCAACAACTATTCAGATCGTTGCAAATGCTGCGCATAGAACGTCAGATGGGGGACCTTTGGGGTGTTACTACAATAAGTCCATATTCTAATAATATTAACTTTAGAGCAAACGTCGACTTGTACAAGCCGACGCTCGTGAGAACGTAAACGTTAGTTACAAACCTCATAGTGATTTCCCTCTCAATGGACTCCCTGCTCCTTGGCTTGGGCGGCAGTGAGGGCTGCGACGTCCTCATCGCGTTTGTCGCGACTCTTCTGTCCGGGAACTTTGCTTTGTCCTCGTACAACACTTTCCTGCTCTCCTCGACGCCGAAATGACTCTGAATATGTTCCTCGGACACGAAAGGTTTTCGCTTCATATTCTCATCGAACACCGGCCTTTCGGGAACTATCGGCGCTGGCGTATAGTTCTCGTTGATCAATAAATTTGGCATCGAGTGTCTGTAATTTTGATTCGGCTTCTTCGCTCTACCTATCGGTGTCTTTTCTGCGGCGTGTGTGACAATCGATATATCTTGTACAGATTTCTGAATTATCCTATTCTGATCTCGCAGCAGATTCTCTCTCTGCCTCCTCAACTCTTCCTGTTCCAGCTGCAGGAGTTCCCTCTCGAATCGCAGCACTTCCTATTGGGAGGCTCACATTAGTACGTTATTTCGTTTTAGCTGAATCTGTTAGGTGCAGTAGTAGCAACGGAATCGCGTGCGACAAGCGAGCGCGGAGGTACGACGACCAATGGTACAGTTTTCGGTAGGAGTTTGAGGTATTATGGAATTAGTTTTGTTTTAACACCGAAAATTGCCATCTTTATAACGGGCTTTCCAAAAATCACGTGATCAATATTTCATTTTGTTCGTATCATGCGTTATTCTTGTTATTTTTTTGGTATCGTCATTTCGTGTGTTTTCGTTGAATCTTTTGATAGCGTTATTAATGGATAGCCGTTAAAAGCTTGTAAGTTTAGTGTAAAACATGTCAGTCACCTTGGTATGAGCATCGTCAAAGTGCCCGTCAGGCCAATCGTCGTTAGTGCGGACCGCCTGTAAAGTTACGCCACGGCGGCCATCTTGTTTAATGTTATTTACACATACGAAATGGTGGATGATGACGGAGCATTAATTATTAAAAAAAACGGTACACATCAAAAAGTCAAGCATTATGTGCGTTAAAATGTTTTAAGAAGAAAAAACTAGAAAGAATTTTATAAAAAAATACGATATTGATGCAATTGTAGCTTTGTTTATAAATGTATGCAAGTGATCATAAAAGACAATGAATAAATCTATGCCATGCATTGCAGTTCCGCGGAATATAGAAACAGGAGCAAATAAAAGTCAATGGAATACTGTGATATAAATATATTTATTGATGCGAGGAAAATCTACAGATGCGGTACAAGCCTTAATAAAATAACTACTCGATGTAAATATAAATCAAATTCTAGAAGTATATCACTTTTCAAACATAACGATATATAATTAGAATCCGACGCGACTATCGCAGGCGTTAGAAAGCGGCGCTGTGTTACTTTAGCAGTAGTTTGTTATTACAAAGACTTAACCAAAACCATTTTAATATCAAGATATTTTGATTCGATTTTGTATAAAGCAATACAAAGTAGTTGTTGCAAGTGCTGAACAGTTGCAAATAATGACAATTGTAACTAATCTTTCATTGCTGCATACAAGACCATAGACTTAGACGATTGATGGGGGAAGCTCCCGACACCAAAATATATACAACATCCCATTAATATATAATAATTCTACTAAACATATTGTAATTCTACTATGATATTATTTGCAAATAACATTGTTATTTTTGGAAACCTAAAGTGAGAATTTCAAAAATTAACAATTCAAATATTAGAATTTCAAATATTATAAAATAAAAGAATATATAATACACCATCTATTTAAAATCTAAAAAAAGAATTCTAAAAACCTATTGATAATTCTAGTTAAATAAAATTATACAAATCAACACATCAAAATTGCATTTCTATCTTGCATACGTTTCGAGGGTGAAATGAATTGAAGATTTATTAAACAACTGACCTTCTAAATATGTTAAAGAATAGAGGACCAAATATGTTACCTTGCGGAACTACCACGTAAGATTGTATCTTCTAAAAATGTGCAATAATTAAAAGTAGCACCTCAAGCTACTTTATTTTACGGTTAGTTCAGTTAGTTCTCACCTGTTGCTGTTGTATTTTTTTATCCAAACTATCGATTTTTGTGGTATCGTTAACAGAGGTTGTCAGTGAAGTGAGTTTAGTTGTTAAGTTTTCTGTGAAGTTTTCGGTTTGCTTCTTCATCGACTCTTCCTCGTCCGACGTTACCGTTACATGGGTGTAGGGCTGTAAATGACATGACTTCAATGGAACACCATCAAAAATAACCAGGTGTAAAAGTAACCAAAAAGGGAAGTACCACGATATCATAGATTTTATGCTTGATCATTTCGACTGACTGGTCAGTGCTTCTGCACGCCTTATGCATCCTTACCTTGCCTACTTTTACTTATCAATTCCACCGTTATTCTAATAAAAAGGATGGAAACGCAACCGTGACTCGGTTGCAGTTTGTTGATTACTAACGGTGGTCACTTAATACTCGATGAGTTGTACTTTTATTTCCTTTTACCATAAAAATAATATAATATTACCACATATTGCATGATGTATAATGCATATTGTATTATTTATAAAGTAATAAGTCAAACAATACCTCACTATTTTGTCTGCTATGTGGATTAGAGGTTTCAGGTGAGGACTGTCCCTTGTACCAGGCTTCGGCTGAAGGTCCCCTATCTATATCGACGCCAGAATCCCTGCTGTCCCTTAGCTTTGCGTCCATATCATGAGATAGTGTCTTTTTGTACAATAACTTCTCGATTTTCGTTTCTTCTTGTAGGAAAGAAGTGATATCGGGACGAGGTGCTAAAGTAAGATCTGCGTCTAAGTAGCTGTCATCAACTTGTCCTTCTATACCGAGGAAAGAAGTTCGTTTGTTACGGATTTCCTTCTTGATACGTCGAGCAGAACTTGTGTGTTTGAAATTACCCTGAAATTTCGTAAAATGATAAATTTCATTGAGTAATTTTATTGCAAAAACTTTACAAATGGAATTATATACCATAAAAATTAATGAATTGGAAATATATAATATGATTTATTTTTATAATTTACAATATTAAGATATGTAACTCGTCTACAGTTATTGGCTTATTGGTTATCAAACATTGCTTATCAGGTGAGTAATTACGCACCGATACTTGCCGGTACAAATACTTGTAATGTTTGAATTAGATAAATCTCAAAAGTGTGGCGATTTAATCTTTTTCAAGTAATTATGTTTAAAAAAAGGTGATGTACAATTACTGAAATATACATACATTTCCAAGAAGTTCATCTTCTACAGCGTCGTCGGTAGGCGGCGGAGGAGGTTTCTCTTTAGGAGGCTCTAAAACGTTAGTCGGTAAATCTAGTGGGAAGGCACTGGCATCATCTGCCGTATTTTGGTAGAATATATCAATATTTTCATACAAAGGCGTGACTGACACTTTGTTCTCTATGTCAAAATCTAGTAAAGCCTTATCAGTCGTATTCGCGTCACACTTGCTATCTTCAATTTTTAATTCTTCATCCATTTTACTATCATCTCCTACGCTATCTTCTGAATCTAGTTCTTTAAATGCTAATTCTAAAGCATCGATTACCTGAAAATTGTCAATTATTATGTTAGAATATGTCGTGTCGAAAGAGAGGATTGTTATTAGAACAAAGCTAAAATAAAAACAATTATTATAAAAGGTTTAAAACATAATTTTCTTAAGCCATTAGGACAACATGAATTTTGTACCATATTATATAATAAAAACATTTAGGGAAGAAATAACGCAAGAAAAAAAAACATTAGTAAATCATATAACAAGTATAATAAATAAGGATACATGCTAAATTCTCAAGCAGCAATGCAATATTAGCTGTGAAACTCATAATGCAGCGAAAATGAAACGTTAGAACAAACATCGCACCACAAACTGAGCTTACCTCTTGTTAACCCATCACCAAAAGCTGATGTAACAAATCCTAATGAAAAAACCTTAAGATGAAACAAATACATTTATGAGAACATTGCAGTGAGGGGCCTCTGTAACAGACACTCTGAGCCTACTGAGCCACAATCACAAGATATGGCCCTGTTTGATTATGATACGCGCTTAGATAACATTATGTTTATCATAACTCATAAAATAGTGTATCACGATTCTCCTAATAGTAAATAGAATTTTTGTTCGTCGTTTCATTATCTCGTCACGGTGTTGTAATGAAGGAGAGTTAACAGACACAATATATAAATAAAACCCAGACGCAACAGTGCAACATATATTTTCGATAATATGATTTTACAAATATCACGTTCAAGAACATTTCTAATGGATGCAAAATGCGACTATGTCTAAAAAAAATCGAAATATTTTTACGCTTGTACGAAAGCTACATTACAAACCCTGTAATTTACACTACGATTATAGATGATTGTTTTATGTGGTCGATTCGTGATAAATTAATGTTTTAGCACAACGAAGTATGCGGTGTGATGATGAACTGGACGTCAACTACGAATTAGATTATAAACTGTAACATGGTGTATACGAATTAATTAGTATGTCTAAAGTGAATCTAAACAATGGTGGACTCCTAATGAAACGTGAAAAATTTTAGACAAAAATAAGAGATCATAAAAGTTCTAGAAAAATTATTGCCTATATCGTCATTTCTCATATCTCTTGCGAAACGCAATTATGAGAAATAGAATAGGAAAATAATTATATCAAAGTCTTTTTAGGCCTTATTTATTATTTTTGGCACTGGTCGCTCGTGGCTTTTACTGTAGATTTGTTATTAATAAATAGAATAGTTTTCCTTCTGTTAGGTTCAAGGCAACATTTGGTACGTTTTTGCCAAAACGGATTAGAGTCTTGCGTATCACTAGGTGTGGAATTTGTATTATGGTTTGTAGGGCAGTTATCACTACGTCCTCTAGCAATGTTAACTTGGTTGGTTAGACGGGCCGGTGAAACAGATTCGCGTAGAACGACTTGATCTGAGTTTTGACGAATGGGTGATGTTATCGCAGCTACATTATCAGTAAGCGTTTTATGGTTATCGTTTACTAATTTTAGCGTTTTAATGGAATTCTTGGGTGAAATATTAGTAATAGTTGAAATGTTAGAGACAGTTACCATAGGCATGCTTTTGCAGTTAGTAGAATTGTTAGCAAGATTATTTTCAGTAATATTAACATTGTTCCCTTGACCAGCGTTCAGACCGTTGCAAATTTCATCCAAATTTAAGTGTATAGTCATTTTTCCTTGAAAGACCACGGTATCACCCTCTGATGTAGTCGATACGGGATCATTCAAACTTACACTGGAGTCTTGATTCTCCAAACTTTTCAGGGTGTCTTCGTCCTCTTTGTCCAATTGAATTTCTGTTACATCTTCAGTGACACTTAGTTCTTCTTGTTGAGACAACGCTTGAATATAGTTGCTCCCACTGTCGGTATTTTCGGTTCTGCTATCTTGGTCGTCGGCTTCTTCCGCCCTAACATCGCTTACTACTGTTGGATCGGAAATTTTATTATTTTCTTCAATTTTAGTCGATTCCAAACCAATAATGTTATCTTCATTAGAGGATTCGTATTCGGACACCTCGACCATAGGTTCTCCGATGGGAGAAGCTACCTGAGTTAAATCCGCGATATCGTCCGGAGGTGCACAAGAATCCCTAGCAGTATGTATTCCACTATCTTCCGTTTCAATGTCACTAGGAATAGTGCTATTTTGCATTTCGACACTATCAAAGTCCTCGAGGCTTTGCACTCTTTCAAACGAGTTAGGCGAAGACTGATCGTTTATGTCCAAGCTGTCAAGAGAGCGACAGAAGCTTTGCATTTGGTTTTCTATGCCGGACAAACTACATTTTAAAGAAGAGTCTGACGATTTATCGTTATAAGTATCACTCATTTTAATTTCACAATGATCGTTATTGGCTATCTCGTCTTCAACTGATATTTTAGGAATCTCTTTATTTTTGGCAGCTTTATCAAGGCACGATAGCCGTTCTTTTAAGCTCACAGAAATTTCTTTAACGTCAGTTTTTGTTACTTTTACTTCTTCCTCTGTAGATTTGAGACTATGTAAGCGTTCTTTGAGAGACTTAGTATTATTCAACTCCCCATTCGATAATCTTTTGAATTTTTCCGGTTCCGTAGTCTTTATCTTTTCCAAAGACGATAACCGTTCTTTCAACGGTTTGACTTCAGAAGGCAACTTAGTCAGGTCACTAGTCGATTTTTGTATATGGATTTCTTCTGCAAACTTTTCTAAGCTTGACAGCCTATCTTTAATAGATTTTTTATTATTAATTTCAGGTAATTTTGGCTTGTTACATTGTATTTCTTGTGAATTTTCTCTTTCGAATTGTTCTCTTCGCTTGTGGATATCCACTTTTGGCAAATTTTTATCCTTGTTATTATTCTTCATATCAATTCGTTCATGTTTCAAAGAAGATAGTTTTTCTTCTATTTTGTTATTGACGGACGTTCTGATTCTATTGATATCACCGTTAGATTTTTCTGGCAGTTTGTCTGTAAAATTATTGTTAACCACTGTCTTCACAATACTGCTGTTTGTTTGTGAAATGATCCTGGATTTGTAGCCCTCAATGGCGCCTTCGTACGTGTATTCCTCCGGCTCGGGAGAACTAATCGTCGTAGTCGTGCAAGTGTCGTATTCGTTTGCACTCGAACCGAGCTTGCGATTGTTACCGCAATTGGACATATTATCTACGTCCGAGTGGTTTTTATCGAGGTCCATGCCATCGCTCTGAAAACATAAGTTGAAACTATAAACATCAGTTCGCGTACATATGTACATTTGCCAAAGTTGTGACTACTATACTGGTGTATAATTTAATACAACTTTTGTATTATAAATTTTGGTTCTCATTGACAAAATATAATTTAAATGTCCCAACGTATTGCCCTGGACGCTTTGTGTGTGTCTACCCTCTTTTACTATCTATGATTAGGTTTATACATACATAGCATTAAACATTATAGTAGACTTACGGCGAGACTGTGCGTATCGCAGTCTTCGCTGAGGCTGCTCTTGGTGCTGGAGGTCCCGATGCCGAGGTCGCTAAGGTCGTGGCCGTCATCCTCTGTGTACAGAGCCAACGGATTCCGCCTTCTTCGTCCCGCTCTAGCAACAAACATGACAATCAGTTTATTAAACTTTGTACAGTGCATGAATGGCAATTATCTTACATTTAATTTCAAAGACGGTCTTAGATTTTGTCTCTTGCGGACATTCGGTGGCTTCAATAAATGATTTTTTTCCACAATAAAGATTTAATTTTACACACAGCGCAGTAATATGTTCTAGTTAGTTTGAAAGTTGAAGAGGAAGAGAGCGACATCTGCCGACACAAATCAACATAGTTTAGCCGAAGTTTCCACAGATTAAAACAAAGAGTAACATATAGTTAAGCGCGTAACAGATTTTTTTAATATAAATTGTAACAAAAAAAACCTTGTCATAGCATCCTAAAATATTCAAAAACTTGCATGGTAGCAGATAATTTACTCTGAACTTTGATGAATGAAGTTAAAATGTTTCATATGCTGCCACGCTGTCAACTGCATCCGAAATATTTATGTTATAAAGAACATCCACGGCAAATATGTTTAAAAATGGAATATGCGTGCGAGTCACTATACGTAAAGAGCTGATTAGCAGGGGATAGTAATGTCAGCGTTGCGTCACCTCGCGCGCCTGGACTTGACTCGGCGAGTTATCTGTGGCCGCGGCAGACCGCACAGCTAATGTTTACTATATGTCATGGTACTGGAGCAGCTGCCTAGCCCAAGTTTCCAAGGAAATGAGACACAGGTGCTTCAGCCAGTATGACTGATCGTGTTTACTTTAAGAATAATACGGATTTCATTTTATTGAGTCTCTTGCCGCAAAACTATATATTTTAGCTTGGTGAATGTAATTTTGTAAGATTGCACATTTCCTATACAAATATGGCCTCGAAAGTAATATGAAATCAATTTTATAAAGTGGGCTGAAAAATAAATGCCACAAGATTTTTTTTAAATATTATAACACCCCCATATCATTAAGTGAAAACGGAAAGTTTTATGTTAAGATCGCAATTGGAGCGATTATTTTACGTTTAAGTTATTATAATGGAAAATTCCCTGATCTAAAATCCAACCAAGTTCCTTTGGTACTAACTGATGCCGGGATATGTATTTACATTCGTAGCTTATTCGAAGCTTTCGGTGCTGCTTTAAAATACTCCTGTGAAGGTTATTCAAAGCGTTTATTTTATAATCGAATACGACAGTAATTCACTTACATACGTATATATCAAATTCAATAATAACGAACTCAAGAAAATACTCAATATTGCGATTAAAATTTCGTGCTGGCGCTATCTTATGTTAAAGGAGGGAACTATTCTAAGACATCAAGTATATTATGGCTAAAACGGCAAACGCAAAATTGGAAAGTGACAAGTTCATTGGTATTTTTGTTTTCATGGAACAGGTCCACTGATTGGAGAACGTTCGTGGTTCGTTCACCGGCGCGCGCGGCTCAAGGCGAATGTCAACCTCACCGCAACACGCGTATGCTGATATAGTCATACTATCCAAATTTTACAACTGATAACATGTTGTTAGGGCTGTAGGACTGTTTATATTGTATATTTTATCGATTATAAAAAAAGAAACAACTTTTTGTTTAAAACAATTTCCATCAAACTGTAGTTTTATAATTAAAATGTCCGTGAAAAAAAAAACTAAATAAAAACTTGTAGTTGTGCAGATTATTGGACATCGTTAAATTGATACCAGCTATATATTATATTATATTCATATAAAGTCTAAATACAAGAATTAAGAAATATTTCTGCATAGATACATGTCTTTTATATTCCGTTTCATTAAGTACCGAGATAATCGGTAGCATCAACGAAGTTACAGTTCGAGCTGAGGCTCCCAGGGGCCTTCGAGCACTGCGGTAGATGCCTTCCCAGAGCAGACTGATACGTAGTCACAAAAGTAGGACATAGAAATGGTTTTGAAGGTTCAATCTTATCTTAGTGGCGAATTTTACCGTACCCTTCGTTAGTTCAACTCAACATACCCCAATCAGCTGATGTGTGACAACCCTACAGAGGCGGAAGAAAAGTGAAAACACGCGAGTGTGAGCGCTAAACACTGTGCGGCGGAGCGCGGGCGCGGCTCTGGGGGGGACGTCGCACGCGCGCACTTTCGCCGCCACACTTTTGTACATTTGAATAGAAAGCCCGCGCCGCTGTTACACCATCGCTTGCTCTTTAATATTTTTTTTCTATACATCGACATCACCTAGGGACAGTATCACAGTGCAATAATTATTAACGCAACACCTTGAACATTTGTGGATGATATTACAAGCCCACTAAAGTTCTATATCTTCCAACACTTCTTACGCATCTTTTACATTCAAACATCTGTGTATACTTTACTATTTTTACATATAAAACAATTGCTAGCACTGTTTATGCTCGTTACAATGAAAGATATGGTATTTTAATTATAATAACCCCCTACTTCGTGTTGGGGACCGTAGTAGATCTTGGATATTACTGGTACTGCCCATCCTCTCAGGAACGGTAGTGGCCAAGAGCGAAGTCGAGACATCATGCATGTGATTTACCGTCATCCTAATTTGACTTCGTTACAACGGTGATGCAATGTTCATACGAAGGGCCATTACATTTGTGCTCTGCGGGTCAGGGGCCGGGGTCGCAGGCAATTGCGTGACCTCTACCCTAGCGTTGTTTGCCCAATCGGTGAAACTTAAATGTTTTGTTTCTAGTATTTAAATACTAATGATAAGAATAAAATAGGCTTAGACAGTCTAAACGGGCTTATAAAGATTAAAACATACTTTTTTAAAAGTCGATTGCCTGTAATACACAATTGTTTACGCTAAAGTAAATAGGTTCTCACTTCTGCTTTGTGACAAAAGTTGAGTGGTTGCAACCGAACTAGGACCGTTGTAGGCTCTGGTACACGTTTTTATATCGTTTTTACCTCCCCATAATCAGTGAGAAAAAATGCTAATCCTTTGTAGTTTTCATCTCTGATAAAATCGCACCAGAATATGACGGTAGTCGGAATACATATTATGACATTACCGATAAAATCGTAATGAAGTATTAACGTTTTCATCTCATTACGTGTAGTCATTCGCTATTATGAAAACGGGTAAATAGCAAGCAGGCAATCATTTTGTTAGTTTTCAACTTCCCATTAATAAGACGATAACACCGCACCGCTTTACCTCGTTCATTCATGCAATTCTAACCATGGTTAATATATATTAATTACTAGTAATCATTATTAAAGAAACCCAAAATATCTGGGTAGCACCCCAACCGCGGACTGATCAGGTAATAACGGGTAAAGCGACGATATTATAACGACAGGAAATACGCTCTTTGCGTTTACTTACATAGGTTAAGTAGGTAACTATTTAAATAGGGTCCAAAATAGCTGGTGCCTGCTATTTCTGCTATTCAAATATTAATAACGGTTTCCATTTTTCAAGGTTGTTATTTCAATTTTTTTATCCCTTTAGAATTTGGATTTTGGCTGTGCGTTGATACGGTACTCAGTTAGCTTTGTCTTGTTGTAAGTCCACGTGTAGCGAGTAAGGAACGAAGCATGGGAACTCTCGGAGCGTGCGAGCGCAATTTCAACCGGAATCGAAGCTGGGACTCACGCGCCGGGATAGAAGTCTCGACTCACGCGATTAATTTCCTCCGGGAACAAACCGGGACTCACGCGCGCTCGTGCCTCCCGTACACGAATCTATTTACGTCAGTTCCTCTATCAACATTAATTACGTGGACATAATGGACGTAAAAGAAGAAATAAATTAAATTTTGTTGTCATTTGTTAAGTAATTAATCAATTCGTTTGAGGAATTAGAACCTTTAAAACCTCATAGAAAATTAATAGGCCATAGAAGATAATGGATATTGTCAAGACTTGATAGTGGTAGAGCCCGCAACAACATCTGTTGTACGAATGGGCTGGCTCGACCGGTAAAATACCGCGACCTCACAGATCTTTCATCTGTGAGGTCGCGGTATTTTACCGAAAGTATTTTACCGTGAAGTATTCTGCGTTTCGTCTGATGAGTGAGGTGCCGAAGGCATACTTCTACTAC
>DWTW01000827.1:0-14442 GCA_018246275.1 Papilio slateri | reverse complement strand
AATCGAAACTGTCCAGTGGAAAATAAAGGGAACCTTCAGGAAGACCCGGCGGGGGTCAGGGGATGATTTAAGGGACAAAATTATTGTCCTACGGAATTCAAATAACCCCGAATGTTTGACGTGTGGTTAAGCCGTAACACTTCAGTACACTACTTCCTGTAAGAGATATTTTATTATTTTCCAGTAAGTTGTTTTCTTTCTAGTACAATATTTATGAGGCTATCCTATATGTTTCCTATAACCGCTTAAAGAGTAGCCATGTAAACGTTTGGGCACTTTAGTCTGTCGGGTCCTCTTTGTTTTATGAATATTCTGTGTTCTAATAAGAATTATAAATAAAAGCAGTATTTATATGTAAAATAACAAGTAAAACTTTGTCATAATCATTTGTAAGACAATAAAATGAGAGAGATATGAGATATAATAAGACTCCTTACAGATGTGAGAGTGTTATTATATCTGCCCGTGGATATACGAATTACAGTGAATAAATATATTTCTATATAAATCATCTGCTAGGTCAATATGAGGAAATAATGTTGAATTTATACTAATTATCTTGTTACATACGAGACAGGCTCTGGATGATGCCGCGGGCTCACCTGCCCGAGACAACTGACAAAAAGTTTGGCGGCCCTCGGGCCGATTGCAAATTACGCAGCGCGAGTTAACATAGATTTTAAATATTAACATATGAGTTAGTGGTTAACGGGTTGTAGGTAGCAATCTAGTTGTGTCAGTGTTTCTGTAAGAAGAGTGAATAAGTTATTGCTAAACTATAATACTGTTAATTGCTACGGCATTTTAAATATGAGTTTTTGGTAAAGCTGGTCAAGTCAGCTCAGTTCTGTTAATTATGTTAATGTTTAACTTCTAATTTTAATAACTACCGAAGAACTCATTGAGTTTTTAAGTTTGTTTTTTTAAAAACCATTCGTAATCTGTCAGTGAAAAAATATATTTTACTAAAACTGACATAATTATGTAGCTTATTTTTAAATTTGAACTAAAACCGTCTGCCGCTTAACCATACCGCCTCACTAGTTTATAATTGAAAATGTTGCAACATTTCAGCGTTAAGTGGCGACCACTCATATTTAAATTATGCTGTACTTGTACTGATAAAGTCTCTCTTGTAACCCGTGACGGCAGTTAAAATACCTCACAAGGCCAACTTAATTGCCCCGGCTCGGTCCCGTGATGTTTTATGTCATTAAGTGAAGGAATCAGCGCCCGCCATCGGTCAGCCATCAACCTGTTATTGAGACTCTTTATAATTATCGTAAATATATAATTAACTGATCATCGGGCGGCGTATTCGATCGATGCACTGGCCAATTTTATTGATCCGATCTTCTCCGAGCTTGTCGGTATCGCATTGAAGAGATTTCAAACTTGAAGCATGAACCTTAAAAGTAGTATATTTATCAACTTACATACTCCTACTTATAACACAGATCCATGAGAAAAGATTGATAGGAATGGACTGACGATTTGGTCAAAGTTGCAGGACAGCACTAGATCAGGGTGGTATCACCGATGGGGGGGATGTTTGTAGCAATTCTTGGGGATGCTTCTTTATTTTTCAGAAGACATCTTTTTACTGAGAATACTATTATGATTCCATATCACGATCCTAGATATTCTATAGTAGGCATGTAGGTACACGAATAATTAAATTCCGAAGAGTTCATTGGCCAACCTCTATATTTTCGACTCTTAACAAAACTTGATAGTTACTCATTCACTGTATACTCTATTTATATGAAGCACGTTCTCAGACTTATATACTCTTTAAGAGTATAATGTAATAAAGTATGTGATCGCTTAACGCCCTTATTAAGGAAAAATGTTCAAGATAATATCTAATAGAGCTGATGTAAGCGCGCAAGGAAGGATGAAACAAGTGAAGTGTGTGCTTCAACAAAACGGCCTTGTATGCAACGCGCTAAGTACTATGAAATATTAATAATACTATGATAAAGCATCTTCACAAGAACGGAGTAGTAATTTTCTGAAAAAGATTCTCATTTTATTTATAACTAGTAACCCGCCCCAGCTTCGCTCAAGTAGATAGAATAAAACGGAGTTTCTGTCACTGTTAGATAAACTTTCTATTAGTGAAAGAATGAACTACATCTGCTCGGTAGTTTTGAAATTTATTCGAAACAAACAAACAATGAAATATTTTCTCTTCATAATGTTATTAGTATAGATAACTTTTTTCTTTTCTTTTGTACAAAAATTCTAGCTTAGAAAAGTGTACTGTTATAAAGTCATCATCTTAGGAAGACACCCTGTACTGTCTTTTAAAGAAGTAAAGGAGCAGTACACCTGATGTTAGTGATCACTGCCGCCTATGACCATCCACTCAACCAGAGCTGCAAATGAGTTGCAATCCTTTAAAAAAATATTACGCTCTTTGCTTGAAGGATCCTAAGAGTTATATTTTTAAACTTTCGTGGTTTTTACTAACATAAAGTTCGTAAAAAACGGGATTCTTAAAACGGTTGGGCTTTTTGAGCTCTCATTTCGACGCAGTTCCATGCGTCATGGCTACGGGCTGACTCAGGCCCAATCGTGGTAAGAATCCCGATTCTTACGGACCCTAAGAGTTATCGGTTCAAAAAACTGATGGAGATAGATCATTTCACAAAGCAAATGTGCAAGATAGGAAGTTGCGAGACGAAAACCGCACAGTTGTAGATTGCCAACCTTCTAGATGTTGTGGAGAGAATTTGGAGCTCTATGCTTCTAGACTTTTATCGTGCTAGACAGTAGCAAAACTGAGTATTACGATTTGTTTCAAACTTTCTTACAAGATACTGTCGCTATGAAAAAACATTAACATACAGTTAATAATAATTCGAATGACTTGCTTAACCTCTATGGTATGACGGTTCTTGTTACCGTAACACAACAAATTTAGCGAATTTTAAAAATTGCCACGAAAAAACGATTCATCATATCTCGATTCTTAAATATCGAAAGCGTGAGATATAAAAAGGAAACATTACTGAACGTAATGCCTACTGCATGAATCATGTATCAGTTATGAAAAATATCGCTCCCAAATATTTTGGAATACAGTAGTTCAGTAAAACTAACCTTAAAGCCAAAAGTATATGGTTGGGTTTAGGTGATATGAAATCGTTCTATACATTTGTCTCGATACGCGTAATTCATAGAGGGTTCGCAAAAAGCGAAGAAACATGAAATTTCTTAACGGTATGAACTACGTCTACAAAACATTACTGTAATGAGTACAAATGATGTCTGTAGATGTAGATTTCGCATGTTTTAGTCATCAAAATAACTCTAATCGATCTCTTATAAAATAAAATCAGCTTATTTCTGTAACGGATTCGGTGCCGTCGTAGTGCCACCCCTGATTGATCGCCACAAAGATCGGTCCCCTGCTCCCTCATCCAGTTAGCTCCCGCAACCTTGACCACATCGTCGGTCCATCTTGTAGGAGGCCTACCTACGCTGAGTCGATCTGTACGTGGCTGCCATTCTAGGACCTTTCGGCCCCATCAGGCATCTGGATTCGGTGTACTGTTAGGCAATAAAAAAATAGTATGACATACTACCGATCGCTCAGTGGTCGAAATTCGATCTTAATTCAAGTTCAATATGAATGTTTTATTTTACTTAGAATATTTTTAACATATACAGAAAAAGCTTAGCTTACTCCGCTTTTCCTCCACAGAAACTTTTAACTATGCCAAATCTTACGTCCTTGTTCGCAATATGCTTAAAATTGTCGGCAACAATATTTTTCTTCACGTATAATATATAGATACCAACATCAATTACAGCGTTAAAAATCTTTTTAAAATTCTATCGAGGTCACGTTCTGAGTAAAAAATATCATGAAAATTTGTATGCGCAAAAGCTTACGTCGCTCCTTCGTTATCGTTTTTTTTTCTTTGGCAGCCATTAAATCAAAAGATTGATGGCAGAAAGCAACTGATAAGCAAACTGCTCAGAGCGCTGGCCGAAAAGAGAGGATTCACCCTAAAATAACCTTATCGAATTAAAAAAAGTCTTTCAACTTTTTAACATCTCGTTGTTGTAATCATGTTATACATTTAGCGAGTTAATAAATTATGAAGATAGGGAAATTGGCCGATTAAACGCTATGTTTACTGAATGTAAAAATTTCAATTAAAGGATTTTGCTCCGTTTTGTGGTTTAATTTTTATTATGCTTACGTTATTTGCATCTATCCGAACATGAATGTATGTTTGGTTGGTTTAAAATGTGAGGAATATTTACAACGCTTTATGAACGAAAGAAAAACTTACATTTGAAAACAACATGTTTGCACGCGTGTACACGCACTGCAAATTTAATAATTGCTTTAAAATGTTCACGTAATCAAATCTTCATTAGTGCATTTTATCTATGGATGCCAGCAACGTTGTTCTAACGTTTTGGAGTCACAAATAAAAGTAAATAATACAACATTTATTATCAATTAAAAAAATACTCTAGGGATTTCTATCTCTACCCGAACTAGGTGATAAACTGTAAGTATAAAAGAACTACATACTTTGTTTTTGAATTGAGCGCTTGTTAAACCCGAATTTATTTATTTTTTTTACTTTAAATGTAAGTGAGGTTTTTCGACAAATGTTAGTAATTCTACAAATAGATTCAGCAATTTAAAGACAAATCTTATCTTCCACACCATTGTGTGTACTCATAAGATAGCGGTCCTCTAATTTCGGCGACTGCCTGGAGTCAAATTACACATACACACAAACATACGAACTACACCGGCATCCCTGTCCCGTAATTTTCTTACGGGGAAATGAGAGTCGGCGGGAAACATCTTTTGATAAGTAAATGTTCTCGTACGTTGGTTATTAGTGTGTTATCTTTGATCTAAAATACGAAATTTGTTTCTGTTTTCACGAAAACTTAGTTTGATATTGCTCTTTAAGAAAATTCGTCCGCGGTTTAAATCCTACAAAAACATAAATTTTAATACAATTTGTACGTTGTCCTTAATCAATAACCATTCACGCCTTTACGTCTATTTTTACTTAGAACTTTAACGTATTAATAACACAAGCAAAATATCAGTTCACAATTTAACTTCGACAGTTTATAAATCATCGAGATATGACGCCTCAAATTGTAAAAGATTCGTTCAGTTCACAGTTTGCCGACAGTTTATAATACGCCTAGTCCGATTATAAACTGGCGAAGTTCATAATCGGTCGGTGATATATATTATTATAGCATTAGTTCACATTCAGAAAGTAAATTCATCGTCAACGTTTCTACTTATCTTCTTTACAGTGCTAAAAATATTTCTCAAGCCGTAAATCACGATCAACAAAGCAATCCTAAGATTGTTTGCACAGCAAATAGTACAGAATAAAATCACCCCGTCACGTCTGTCCGTCTTTGTGTATTTTAATGATGCTTTAGACTTTACATATTTCTTTACAACTATTTTTTTTCGCCTTTCTTCGCAATTAGTATCAGTTATTGAAAAATATATGTCGATATCTGTATAGATTTATCATCACCCCATTTACATTTGGTGCGTAAAATAAATATTCCCAAAAAAATCTATAAAAACGAACAGAATACATTTGACATTAAGTTTGCCGTTATACATAATGTGTGTATATGAAATTATCAAAATAAATAAATAAAATAAAATAAACTTTATTGTCCAAAAATTACAAATAATTAATTAAGTTGCGAGAATTTATTTTATAAAAAAGAAACCAATGAAAAAATAGTTGAACCAAAAGTCTGGGAGATATTTAAATTACGCGTCCCCTGACCGCAAAGCCTTTCGAGTCCCGGGTAAGCCTACACCTATTGGGATGCCCTAAAACATCTTTCCGGTTAAGCGATACTCGCTCTGACCTCGCGTAACCGACCAATTGCGGGTTAATCTGTCGCCGACTAATATTTAACGACTTCAGTTTTATTTTAAACGAGTGACTAACAAACATTTGGCACGTAAAGTTTTAATACTATATTTAAGGAACAATAATTATTTGTAATACATATTCATGTAACTTGTAAAAAAAATCCATTCATTAATTAATTTGGAATGAGAGTGGAATGGACTGATCTTTGGATTTATTCTTAGGTAAGGCCTCTTTCCAACAGTAGCCTTTTATCCCTTTATGTTGGCTGTGTTGTCCAAAATATATATAAATAAGAGTGAAAGCACCCTCTACCAACGCTACCCTTGTTGAAATATAAGAGTACATTGAAATATCGGAACGAAGAAATTTGACGAAGAACTAAAGTAAACGACATAGTTCTTAAAGTCAGTAGGCTAAAGTGGCAATGGGCCGGTCATATTTGTCGAGCTAGCGACGTCAAACGGGGGAGGAAAATCTTGGAATAGAGGCCACGAATGAGGACCAGAAGTGTGAGGCGCCCTCCTTTCAGTTGGACCGACGATCTCGTGAGGACGGCAGGAAGTCGCTGGATGTGAAAAGCGGAGGACCGCATACGGTGAACGGCATTGGGGAAGGCCTATGTCCAGCAGTGGCACTGATATAGGCTGATGATGATGATGATTGAAATATCAATCACTTCCCAAGTGTGATACCACGCGAGTCCATTGATGCAGACCAGCCACTTATATTAGCAATTAGCTTTGATTCGCTTTACAGTCTATATTTAATCTGTAACATTCACGTATACAGTGTTAACCGAATTTAATTGTTCTGTTAGTGAATTTAATTTATAGTCAAACTAAAATGCTATGGAAGTACACAGAACCTTATACAGTTAATCGTTAATAAAAATATATTAGGCAATAAATAATCCGCTAATTTTCACATAAATACAAAAGCGGTTTCGAAGCAGCAAACAAATTAATACTCGTTGCCGCCTTCCCTTTCGGTAATGGATTTCCGCTGAGTAACGCCTTATTATATTCGTTATAATTATTCCCTTAGCAGATAAAGCAGGAAGTGGGGTTTTCATGCTGATTAAGAAGAAACCTCCTTCTGCCAGTGAAACAATAACATCTCAAACATCATTCATAACAAACATTTCGGAAATGTTAAATTATGCGCACATTGCTATTAAAATCAATAGACGCAGATAGTGAATTTTACTTTATTAAAGTGACTGGTCATATAAGCATTTAGTGATTCTTGTATGCTTAAAATGTTGTCAGTTTTCGTGTATGTACATATATTAACAGTATCGTTTTATTGTAATAGTCTATGGCGGTAGTGGTCGTATAATTTTGATCACTGTAACAAAACAATTGTTGGGCGATCTACCTACCAATCTAGGTTTCTAAAACTAGCTTAAATCCAGACAGATATAGATCTGAAAATAACTCACTCGAAAAACGGTTACTGTAACATCTTAAAAATCAAGAAGTCATAAAGTTTACCAACTGTTCCAGTGATTGAAATTTCAAAACCTTGATTCAACTGTCTACCCCCTTATAGTAGAATAATCGCGAATGCATATTTTTTGTGTTTCATAAAACAACCAAAGTTGTATAAACACAAAACAAACTACGAACAAATAGTGATCCGCTTAGCAACCGTACGTTATTGTGAATAAAATTTTATGCCTCTCACCCGTCTTATTATTCTTTGTCTCGTACAATATGCGAAAAGGGACTGGCCGGGAATATCGTACGAAAATATCAAATTTCAACAAAACCTATATCAGAAATCGCTCGGGTTACCGCAAAAGCATCGAAGCATATTCACTAAATCCCCGGTTCAGATGATACATATACGAATACTGAATTTTGTTACCTTAAAGGAATCAGCAAACATAAACGCCTGTCTAATTAATTGATAGATATATACTAAGGACTATCATTTTGCAAAATACTTTTTTTATGGGAGAAGGTGCCAAACGTGCAAGCGGTTCAGCTGATGTTAAATGACCGCTACCCATAAGCCTCTGCAACAAGCAAATGAGTTGCAGGTGCGTTGCCTACCTTTAATGGACAGATGAGGGGATATACCGTTCCCTTCCCCGTCCAATACTCTTCCACTCCACATCCTATCCTTATTAGGAAGGGATGAGAAGGGGAAGAGGACTGAAATTAGGCCTCGGGCACATCACTCATAAGACGAAATGCACAATACTTCTAGTTCACGCCTGTCTTCTGTGAGGTCGTGGTATTTCACCGGACGAGCCGGCCCATTCGTGCAACAGATGTTGCTGTTATTTTGTATTATTTTATTACGTATTTCGGTTTAATAGTTATGGTTGCTTTGGTCCTTTTAGATTCTTATTTCTTTTTTTTACTTGGTGTTAAATGTATCCTTAGAGGGCGATCCATTAAAATTCTCAACAATCAGAAAATTAGGATGCGTTGTCGGTTTTTGTATGAGAAAGATAATGGTGAAAGGTATGGGAAGAGGACAGCAGTAGATTCGTCAGAGGAAACGCAAAAGTAAAATAACGCCGGTACTCTGTGGGGTTGCAGTACTTCCCCGGTTGAACCGGCAACATCTGCTGCTCCTGATTCTGCTACTGTGGTGGTCATAACTTTAGGATATAGCCGGTTCTCTAAACTCCGGTTGAAAATAAGACTGAAAACGACCCTGTTGACATGTTAGGGGAAGGGGCATTTAAAAAAAATCCAATAGGTTGTTATTGGCCTTACAAACTATTACGACAAAAAAAAATTAAAAGAAAATTTTTGTAATATTAAAATTTCCAAGTATAGACAAAGTGAAAATAAAACGTAGATACCTGAGAATATAAAATTATCAAAAGGCACGTGAATTGGGCGGCAGCCAATTCGTAGAGGAGCACCGCAGCGGTCTATGGCTAATGTCTTTTGTAATACTTCGCCTGTGGGATGCATAAAAGCCAATATTAATCTATTTCGCCGCGTAATATTATAAAATAGTAACAAAAATACAAAGGAACTTAGCTCCATAATCAAAAAGGATATGCAAGGATTACGACGACGAGTCCACCAAAAACGCGAACTTTTGCAGACTGTCAAGATGAGAAAAGTCTATTACCTCGGTCACGTGCTTAGGCATATGAACGATATATACGAGAGATATGAACTCCTTCAACTCATCTTGATGGGAATAGTCGCTGGCAAAAGGAGTGTGGGTCGTAGAAAAAAATCATGGCTGCGCAATATTAGAGAGTGGACCGGAATTGCGAGTGCCACCCAACTTTTCCGCCTCGCAAAAGAGAAGGAAAAATATGGTAATCTGACTGCCAACCTCCGCTAATCGGAGAGGCACCTTAAGAAGAAGAAGAAGGATTACGTCTTTCAATTTCACAAATAAAAAGAGAAATTTTATAAGGACATGAAAGCTTAGTATTATATATTCATAAACTAGCAGCCCGTCCCAGGTTCACTCTTGTAAATGGACAAATAAACTATAAAACAATAAACGGCCTAGGTCTTACCATTGGTGAAAATCGGTTCGGTCGGTTGAATCGGTTTTGTAAGATTATCCGTATCAAACAATATTATAATCAAAGTCTTTATAATTTTTTTCATACATAGATATCATATTGTATCGTAATAATGAAAACACCAACAAAAGAGGTAATTCGTATATCTAAACTAATATTATAAACAGGAAAGATTTGATTGTTTGATTGCATTGAATAGGCTAAACTACTGGACCGATTTGAAAAATTCTTTCACCATTAGAATCCTCCATTATCTCTGATGAACATAGGCGAATGAATATTTTCAAAAAGTTAGGGATCCGTATGAAAACTTCTATAATATAAACCAACGTGTGAAAAACTACCAAAAAATCGTTATATCGCGTACGCTGCGGAAATTATTGACGATAGAGTAAAATCATGCACTACAGTTTTATAGAGGACATCAAGATTTACAAAAAAGTCCGCGATACCCTGTGTCTAACTATTACAGTTATGTCACAATAACTACTTTTTATGTTAAAACTAGCGGTCCGCCCCGGCTTCATTTTTGTTAAATACCTATGCGAAGCCGGGGCGGGCCGCTAGTATTTATTATATGTACTAATTGAAGTTGCAGGAACCAGCTTCATATTAAATTAGAAAAATTGGCGTAGGCGTATGATGCATCGACATACAAAAGGCAACGGTATTAATGACGTGTAAGAACAAAACATTAGGTTCGGGGCCGGTGCATTTCCTATTGGTCCCGGGGGCGTCGGAGCGCTAACCGTCCGAGTATCGGGTTACGTGCGGATATAAATAATGATCGGCACTCACACGGCCGTAACTTGAGAGACAATAATTTATTGGAGGCGTCGGGAAAGCGTTTGCACTGCGAGCTTTTTAAGTGAAGGGAATTGATAGCTTTATTACGTGTTAAGTGTTTACGAAATGTGGGTTTGCTTTGTGACGGTGACGAATCGTTTCTTTATTTATTTTTTATTCTTGTCTTTACGGTAATAGGTTGTCAAAGATTTCGACATGTAATTTCGTTAATAGACTTTTTTGTTTATCGCGTGATATGTTCCTTTAAATGTTAATAAAATGCACCAGTAATCAATAACTTCTCTTCCTGTTATTTCTGCCCAAATTAGTAGTTTTATTGACCCTACCAGATAATAAGGTCGTTACGGCTAAATTCGTGGAACACGAATCTCTTAAATTTTGCATAAGTCTCTCAGTAAATTTACTTTGCAGCACTAATTCGAAGTTTGCGATAGTCCCGTTGCCGAATAAGGAACACTGCTGTGTTTGAATAATTCACTTTATTCAAATAGAACAAGGATAATATCCCTGTAGCGAGCTCATACCGAGTTATATGACGTATTAGATTATTGGATTTTATACATCAAAGGGGATTACTCTTACATTTTGCTTTTGATTTCATTCAAGATTCAGCTTTCTGTAGGTTTGAGAGCAACGAGGTTGTATTATTATTCCTGAATATGTTTACAACCTTTGTTACATATATTCGAGCACCTTGAGTCGTCGACCTTGGCTCCTAATAGCAATGTTTGATATTTTTTCAATAAAAACTACACCACCCATAAAATTAAGGTAGAAAATCAAGATGCACTATTTTGCTAAATCCGATTACAAAACTTTTAAACATTAGAAATTTAAATGTATTATATTTTATAACATGTGTTTAGTAAAGCACTTCGACTATCGCAAACTAATTATAAGCGATAGAAAACTTAAGTTACGTATGTTATATATATATATCAGATATTTTATACATCCACCTGGCTAAAACTGATATATGTTATTTTATTACATCAATTGAAATTTTATAAACGTGCGTAAATGTACAATACATAAAAAACGGAAGATATAGGTCTCGACAGACCGTTACTACGTTACTTGTTAACACAAGGACTATGTTGTAAATTCTATATTTTACTAAAGTCAATTAGTTCTCTATAATTTTACACTAATATGACCGTAAAGAAACATACAAAGAGTTTAATTGCAGCCGTTCCGCATCCCAATAATCAAAGCTAGAAAAAAATGCATTCGAATTACAAGCTACACAGAAAAAAATCAATTATCATGCAATTGACATCGACAGCGAACTAACAATCTATTGTGTTTCTAATCAGCGAGTACTCGCACTTCGTTACCGGCTTGTTTATACAGCGAGCAAACGGGGCGCAGGGAGCGTCGGGCGTGAGATTCCATTTATCACGGGCACAATGCTGCAAAACACGCGAATGCTCTAAAGGATTTCTCATGCAGCCGAGATAAACGACGGCCTGCGTGCCGCGGCGCTGGTAGATCTGCAAATGAAAAGGCAATTCGTTTTTATTCTTTGTTTGGTACTTCGTTGGTACTTTGAATGATCCGTCTAAAGTGACCGATCGAGGAGTAACGTCCTACGTTGAACCTAGGTGTAACCGACATTGCTCAACGAATTTTTAATTTAAACTTAAGTGACAACGGGCCGGACACATTGCTCGTAGAATAAACAACCGATGAGGTTTTAAAATGACTGCCACAAATACGACGACGCAGAAGGTACGCCTCCCACAAGATGAATTTACGATGAGAACATGGCTGAGGAAGTTACTCAATGAGGGTGGTAATCGATAGATTTTTGTAGGTATACATGGAGGAGGTAGTGGATGTCTCTTGGCTGACCATGGTGATTTAAACCTTAACTAACTCCTTGTATAATTTTAGGTTTAGCTCTTTGAAGACACGGAAGCTTTTTTATCTGGCATCTGATAACTTTCTATAAGCTCTTAAATTTACAGCTGCCATCAGTCTAAATTGATTGTGCTTATCGAGTCTTTCTCGATAAAACAAATCAATTTAAATTGACATGCATGTTCACATAAAATATTTCGCATCATTGATACATTATACAAATTATTCTTGTGGTATATGTAATAATTCCTGTGCTAAAAATTGCACGCGCAATTTTGCCTTCCTCAGTTTTTCTTTTTCTTTAGCAAGTTCGTTACATATAGCGTTTATTTGCTCATTAGAATGATACAGACGAAAGGGATCTTTTAGTTGCTGTTCTATGCCTATAGAAACCTAATTATATTTCTATCGATCCTGGGATTGCTTAATCGATTCGAAGTATTTATAACAAACTTTTTTGTTAGGCCGCAAACCGAATAAAATATAGAAAGGCCGAACAGGTTGTTTTTCTGCTGGGGCTTTCATATGTGAGAAACGGGCAAAATGGTTACATTGTGACCGAGGCCCGGTTAGCATCACATCACAAAGCCTTGAACGCAAATGATTAGTGGCTAGTTTTTCCTATCGATCCCCTCCCCGTCCAATCCTCTTCCCCTTCCCAGCCTTTCCTTAGAAGAAATGGCTGGGAACGGAAAGAGGACTACAATTAGGCCTCCGGCACCTCACTCATCAGACGAAACGCAGAATACTTCTACTTCACGCCTGTCTTCTGTGAGGTCGTGGTATTTCCCCGGTCTAGCCAGCCCATTCGTGCAACAGATGTTGTTGTTGCGGGCTGTCCCACTATTCGTGTGTATAGAAACACACAATTTAATTCCACTCTCTTCATTCTACGATCGGACATTTACAATAAATTGTAGTTTCCTTATTTTTGTTGTAGATATACTTCAGAGTATAGCCAAGTGATCTGAATCTCCGTTCATTTTGTGCACGTCAAAGCAGTGAAACGAATTGTCGGCGTCAGTATTTTCGTCCGAATAGATTGGGACACTTGTAAGAAAACAGTAATACTAAACTAGTGCGTACCATAATTCGGTTACATTGCCACTTAAACCCAAGTTTAATTGTAGTCAAGTGGTGGATTAACGGTAAAATTGATTCATAGAGAAAATGTAAATTTGCTTTTTGAAAGTATTAAAACAAGAAAACGAGATGCTTTTCACAATTTCTATGTACATCTAATTTGTAGGTATAAGTATGCAATCAAGGTTTTTTTGTTAGCATAATGAGCTTACCGAGATTATAATAGAATATAAATCCCTGCTTGTTACCTCTTAGTTTATATACGACTGGAGATATTTCACTTGCAAATAGCGTTTATTACAGGGAACGTCTGATTGCTCGGCGGCGCGTGCCCTGCTTCCAAATGTACTGCGAGCTTCGAGTACGAGTACTATGTAGCTTGGCTATGAGTCACAGTTACCGCCTAGTCCGAATTCTTCCAAGTTTGTCCAGCACTTAAATGTACACGAGGTTTTAAAATTAGCAAGTGAATCACGACGACGTCATTTAACTAGAAAAAATATTTTGAGAAATAATTATCGATACTGAATAATTTACTCCTTGACCCAATCCCACGTAATGTTAACCGACGCAGTTTATCAATTTAATTAAAACACTATTAGCGATGATTTGAAAGGTGACTGCAGCCGGATTGGTTACGTTATAACTCATTAAGAACTATAAAAACCTGTCACCATCTACAAAGAGTATATTTGTTGTAGTAATGAAGAAATGGAAACAAACAACACATGGAAACTCCGGCTCGCGCTCCCATTTTTATTAACGTTAATTTCTGCCGGCTCCGCTTTTAGTGTTTGCTTTTTACTCGTTATAAAAATGTTTCAAGTGGCTCCTTTTAACTGGGGTGCAACAAGATAATTCACTAACGTTAAAAGCGCGAATATAACGTTCTTTTGTTTCTCACAACTGTCTTTAATTATATTTTATCAACCGTTCGGACCCGTGCAACTGTTTCTCAAATAGGCTGCTTGACCTTAGAAGTACCAGGACCTTAAAGAATACCTGATGATTGTAGCCTTTGGGGTAGAATTTGAATAACTAGGTACGACGTATCGATGTAATTAAAATAGCGTTAAAACAAACCTTAGGAGTTTATAAATATTATATAAATAACTTGTTTAAATTGTAACCAATATTTTAAATGTAAAATCATTGAGGAAATGTATTTATACTTCAACCGTTCTTCTGAGAATGTGGTTCATCTGATGTTAAGTGACCGCTGCCCATAGGTATCCGCAACAGGCAAATAAATTGCAGATGCGAAGGATAGACGTT
>DWTW01000826.1:0-14443 GCA_018246275.1 Papilio slateri | reverse complement strand
AATATATACATATTTTTTTATAAAAATCTTTACAAAAACTCATCTTGATTCTAAATGAAAAACAATAAGTAATTCCTTAATTTAATACTGACTTCAGTGTATTGACGAGCGCTTATGTCCGGTTGTTTGTCTTGAGGGCTTGCAAAGTACACAGATAATGTCAAACAAGGATTGTTGGCCATCACTGTCTTCTCTTTTGTGTGTGTTTGTCTACTCGGTCACGGCAGACTTGTGGTTTGGCGCAGGTCAAGTATAATTTCAATCATGATTTACTTCTACGTTTTTTTTTTGAACAACGCATAAGCGTCGTGGGAAAATTTCATAAGGTGGATTAGGATTATGGAAACAAAAAATTGCGCACGGTCATATATTCTCGATATGCAACGACATGTATTCTTTTTTCGTTTGTAATTCGTTCACAATAATTATACAATAGGTATACTTATATTAGTCAAAGTAAGCACATAGATTTACAAGTGATATAAAAAATATCGTTATAACTCAAATTGACAAATGTTATGTGCATTGAATGAACTACTGAGTGACTTAAGTATAGTATTCGAATAAACTTAAAAGAATACCTCAAAATTTTACGAACAATGATTTAGTGAATGGAATATATTATCTTAATAAAACAATACCCGTGCAACGATGTTGGTCCGCGACGAACTCCGACTCTACTCAACGGTACTTAATGAAATTTTGTATTCTGTCTGTAATTTTGTCGAACTTGAGAGATAGGATAAGGTTTTATCGTTTTTATTGCAAATTTATAATTTCATTAGTTATAAATATTTATAAATGTCTAACAGATGACGTTGCAAGTTAGTTTATTAACAACACTTCAACATCTTTTGTCATCTAGACTATCGTCACACGTCACGCATGTTTTCCTGGCAATAGATAATCAGTGCTACCCGTGCGAAGCCGGGGCCGGTCGTAAAAATAATAGCGAGTTTTTTTCTACTCTAGTCTAATGTCTAGGGAATAACTTATGGATGTATCGAACTTTATACCTACCCAGAATAAGTAGGGTGTTCTGGTTTAGATTCCTAGTTGACTCGGATATAGTCGTGTGCGGAAAATCCATGTTCACAAAACTTTCTTTAACAGGAAGTTTTGATAAGGCAGATTTACAAATAGGTGTTTTAACGACGATGTGAGTATTTAATACAAGAAAATCAATGAAGCTCTATACATTTGTTAATATATTTGTCACCGGATTACTTAAATAATTCGATAAGGCACGGTGGTCGGCGGCGCGTTGTTAACATTGATACCGTGTAGGAAGTGGACGAGATAACATCCGTACCGTTCTTAAGGAGTTGATTCACAGGCAAAACGGTTGATTAAAAAAAAAAGATTGTCACGTGCGAGAGGCAGCGCATTAACATACCCTCTTTTTTCGTCCCAGATTCGTGACACGCCGTGTGTGAGCCCCGCGGTAAATAATAAATCTTTCTAATAAATAAAACAAGGGAACGTGAGCGAGATAAAGACTGCAAGCGCGTTCGGTGCGCCCTAAACGCCATTGTGACTCGCCGACGATCGTTAAACGAATGTGGAAATATTTTGTGCCTCTTTAGGGTACGGCGAGATGAGAGGCGCATTTCGTGTCGACAAATGGGTACTTTATCGATAGTAAGTATGCGGGGTGTATGAAAAGATTCATTTGACGAAGATCTGTGTAGTTGGGAAGATATTTTTGATATAATAGGTTATATGTTTCGGAGTCTCGTTGCAAGATCACATCGGAAATAATATAATCCACGTTAGAAACAAAGTAACCGAAATTGCCCGAAGAATTACAAACCTTAAGTGGCAATTGCTAGCAGATCGGAATCGATTATGGGGCCGAAAGATCCTAGAATAGTGGCCACGTCAGGCCACAGGTCAGTGGCGACGACAACGAAGTGATATGTTACCCTGTCTATAGAAGAAAAACAGATTTCGAAGCGATTTTAAGAGATGTGTTTTTGTCATTATTAAATTTTTCCATCACTTTCTGCATAAGATGCACGGAGATAAGAAACTCGAGGTCTACATCTCGCTCGTTAAAATCCGTCGATTTAAGAGTGTAGGGTTATCAAGATTATGGTGTTATCGAAATCTTATCTGATCTAAATTTTGTCTGATAATACGTAACAACAGTACAAAATATCAAAATGTTTGTTATATTATAATAGTCTTTGTTTTCTCAAAACGTGAACCAAAAGGATCCCCAAACGGCCTTGCACATGCATGCATAGAGCCCTAACTGTACGGGTTCGCGACTATATATACTTCACTGATTTCTGACTAGTATGAAAGCATCAAATTATATTAATTGCGATATTATTGTAATTGTATTAGATTAGAATCGAACCTCAAACATGTGATAAAGCACTTCATTGTAATTATTCCTATTTTATGAGCAACAATCATCTATCTGAATAATATTATTGTAATGAATAAACATTGTGGTAGGTCATTCTACACAAGCTTTGCTTGTTAATAATATGCAAATATGTGCTTCACATTGACGAGGTCGCGACATCTCTCAGCAAGCCTCGCCGCGCAGCGAGCAGTCAACGGATATGGCATGGGAATAACTAAAGATTGGTTCAAATTCAACAAATATTTTTTTTCCTTTATTACAAACATAGGATTCGTTAGGAGAATATTTGAGTTTTATCAAAATCTGTACTCATGTAGGAGACCCAGTTTTAAAATGTACTGCTTCCTGCATATTAGAAGCTTTCGTTTTTTGTTGCTTAAGCTTTCTCCGTTTAACATCAGGTGCTCCGCTACTTGTTTGTCCCTAAACTGTAGAAAAAAAGCTTTGTATCCAAGTAGGAGGTCAAATCCGATGCACTTTTTGGCTCTTCCGACTAATCAACCAAACCAACTTAGCACCTTGAGGACTCCCGGCGACAACTGAATGTCACTAATTCATCAAACAAATATGGCGGCCGAACGTTTGATCGGCGCAGCGACGTCTTGCAGAAGCACCACTGTTATAGTTCCACAAAGAAAACTTACACAAATTTGATTCTTAATGACACATGTTAGAGTAGAATGTATGTTAATGGGTGTCGGAATTTCGTGAGTATTTTTACTATTTTTCGAGGTGCCGTCGCCTCCCGCTCTAATTCGTCGGGGCGACTAAGTCACCAACGCAAATATGCGTCGCTTTGTGAATATCTTGTGTAAAGATTTGAAATTGTTTCCAGTCCCGACTCATGGGAACAGGCTTGGAGTAGGGTGGTCGTTCTTGGACCGTATTCAAAAACCTTTTGATTTATAATATAGCAATTTGTGGTATTTTTAGATTATCATTCACACTTCTGTATTAATGATGATAATAAATAATAAGTAGCAAAGATGATTAATTTTTTTAATGTTTTTTTTACAAATCTAAAATAATAAAAAAAAACAATAGTTTAAACTCTATCGATGTGCCGTTTGAGGGGGTAATTTTATCTTTTTTTATATGTATTAAAGCAAAATCAAATATTTCTACACACTCATGGATTTCTCAAAGAAATTGTGTTGTTTTCCTTTCGTTCGAGCGATACTTTTGCTCGACCAATAATAAATAGTTTTGTACGTCACTACTTAAATAATTTTAATTTGTACTTAATTAATTAAAATTATCTTCTTGGATACAAGCATTGTATATAGGAAGAGATGGTATAAAGGAAAAGGTAAGAAAAGAAAAACAAATTACGTCAATTAAATGAAATAATAATTTAATTTCACAAACATAAGGAGTGTGTTTGCTCCAGTCATAAATACTATTTGAACTATACAAATAATGATTAAGTCATAAATACACTGGCTCTGTATTTTACAATAATATAATTAACAGCTCCATTAAAGCTAGACATATTTCCTTGGATTTATTTAACAGTAGTATAAATAGTTAACAAAGAATCAAGTACAATTAAAGAAACTAGGAATTACAATTTACATTAAATTAATTATTCGCAGCCTCAACCGCAGTCACACGAAGACGGCGCAAGAAAAATTTCTATCAAATAAATTCATCTCACCGAGAGCGAGCAACGTCAACACGAACTAAGTTAATAATTTACTAACATCGAAAATTAATCGATCAAGTTTGGTGGAATGGAATTTAACACTAATCATACCTAATATTAATAGTACCTTTTACAAAGAAATCGAAACTACAGTGGAGAGAAAGCAAGAAATAAATAAGTTAAGACCTTGACTAGGATATCGGAAAATTTAGAATGTCGTCTGTTAAACAATAAATAATACATTTTAAACTCGTCACTATTTACACAAAAAAAAATAATAAAAGGAACTAATTCGTTCTAGACCAAAATGGCAATGTAATGGCAAAGTCATTTTTCTACTACATATCAACAGCCAAATATGCAAACAATTGAACTAGGAGGAGGCTCTGCACGGAGCTATCCGAACTAAGCGCATGACGTAACTCGTTAATGTTACATTAAGTCCGTAATAAGAACACCAATGTTTAAGCAGGCGTCCCGAACGCTGGTCGAACTGTACAGCAGTGATCCGCAAACATTGAGCGGTCTTAACATCTTACGTCTAGGGAGCACAACCAAACCGACGCCTCAAGCTACTTTGGAGTCGTACATCTTCTGGAACACCTGCGACAGGTACTCCAAGTAGTTGAGGGTGTCTCTGTATATGAGGAGAGCGACCGACAATTTATCTTCTGTTTTGAAATCTGGAATCTCAGTGTTCGGTAGCGGCATTAATTCCAAGTTCCGTGACTTCATTACATCCTGCAATGAAAGAAAATACATATTTAATATATAATCCACATTTTAATATTCATTATTTTATACTACATGTAAATTGCCTTAAAAATGTATCTCTTGTATGAATAAATAGACTTCTTGAAACGGAATTCTAACGATGTAGTCACGTTATTCCATCATTCTTGTTTTGTAAATACATATTTTATGATTTCTATAGAAACGAATTTCGTATAGAGGAGAGTTTCTCTACATGATAGATCTCTGAGTTATTCAAGGAGTATACTTACGCTAAATAAGCAGAGAACTCCTCGCACGTCGTGCATAGTCAGGTTGATGCTTTTCTTGAGACTGGCATCGGCGATAATATTATCGTTAAGGACTTCAGTGTCGATTGCGTGAAACCCAGCGACGACCATTTTCAGTCCTTTGTACATAGGCGGCAATACATCGTCAATATGACCCTGTGAAGAAAAAGAAAACAAATTTCGTTTAATGTATTTCATTACTAAAATATCACTTGTTTGTTTGGTGTCATTAAAAAAGATAGCAGAAGCTTTTATGAGAGAAATTGTCTTACGAGGTTTATAAAAAAATACTATGAAGCTATCGCCAACTTTTATAAAGACTATTCTTTAAATAAACTTGGTTCAGACAAAGTAAACTGTCACTGCTTTAGACCAGCATGTTTCGGCAACACTATGTATTTATTTTATCAACAAAGGTCATTTATGTTGGTATAAAAATCACATACAAGCCGATCTACCCCTATTATTGTATCATTCAATGTTTATAAGGGCGTTATCAAGTCGATATAATATCGAAAGATTAGGCGATGTGATTGAAACGTCCACATTGCAAAACCATTGTGTTCTCACGTAAGCGATTGTCGGCTAACAACAATGAGAGCCACCGACGATGTCGTTTCTTTGAAATCGATTGAAAAACTAACGAGGATGCACGTTTTGGCATCAGCGGATTCGTCGCCGTTCGATTGATACAGAATCAAAAATAAGACGACATAATAAACACACCAAGGTCAATTAAATTGAAAGCATTTCCTGACGTGGTTATGTTTTTTTTTTCAAAAAGAGCTAATAATAAATAAAACAACATTTTTAAAATAGCCGGTACGAAGTATAAACAAATAAGAGCAACTCACCATCAACTTGTTCATGTACTCGTCGGGCATTGGGTGGTAGAGGACCTTCTCCTTGGGCAACACCTCCTCGCGGAACCAGGGGAACTTTCGCAGCCAGTCGTACCCGGTCCAGGCTTGCAGCAGCTCGTCAAAACTTGGGTAACTGTGCAACTTTAACGCCTGCAAACAAAGGAAACAAAATTTTGAACTGCAGGTGCTAAAGCAAATACATTAAAGCTAATAACAGTAACAAGAAATCTTTTAATAGTACTATATGAACTGATATAAATGGTTGAGTATATTGAAGAGGCCTATGATTCCAGTCCCGTATAAATGGTGTAAAAAATCAAGAAAGTACATTATATTTTATCCCAATTTTATAATTGTTTTGTTTCCTTCTTGGAGCAAATAATCTAAGTAAGTAAGTAAAGTGCATATATGAGTCAGCTTTATCACGTATCTAGTGCCGTTGAGTTCTTTGAATGAAGAAGAATTGATCTGGTTCATGCAATGCGTTGATTGGTTTTCGTGAAAAGAGACGATTGAAAGGAAAATTGCATTTGTACCGTGCACTAGCTTCCTCTTTACAAACTATTAAAATATATAACAGAATGACTGTCACCAGTCAGGTCAGTTTGGTTGCTTTCTATGTTACATGCAGTTGTTCATAAATTATTAAGGTATGTGGTTTTGAATTTCATTAATTTACTTTAGTTTTCAATCCAACCAAGTTAGCTTAACTGTAATAATTATGCTTATTTTTTAATTATACTTTCTATTTATTCACTTTTTTACTGAACACCTCTCAAATAATTGAATTAACTTTAATGAATGCTTTATTTCGTGATAAAGTCATTTCCTCTTAACTCATTTTTCGCAGGCGGTTTGAACCGTCGTAACTCAAACTGTCGTTTTGAAAGCGAAACCAACGAAGTTTTGTGGCGTAGGATATCAACAAATGACGCTAATCGTTTTTGGAGATAATGGAATTTAAAAGTATACGCCTTATAGCTACACAAATAACATACAGCACATAGATTAATATGTATACTATTTTATCGTCTATTTCAATAACCATAAATCACCTTCCTGACATTTGGGAAGCGTATATAAAATTTGAAACATGTTTACCCCATTTAGGTAAGTTGAGCTTGTAACGTTCATGACTAACACGTCGAATATTAATGACAGTACGATCGGCGAATAATTTAATGTCACTCAAGGTCGTGTGAAAGATGAGATCGAAACCGAAGGCCTGACCACCGCCGACATGTCACGTAACAAACAATTTCGACATTAAAATTTGACACTATGCCCAAGCTATATACGTGACCAGTGGTAGACACGCGAAAACCACCGTTAAGTTTAAAATTTTAGAGTCGAAAAAACCGTAGCACGATCGTAACAGACGGTGGCAGATGCAACAGTAATGCAACAGATTGTCCCTTACGACCGTTTTGGTACACATAGTGCGGTATTCGTGTAGTTATATAACAATACGACTAATTAAAACCAAAAAAAAAGCATTGGTGTTCGTGACAAATAGCCGAAAATCGAAGCCTTGTGAAATATCCTTATCTCCACATCGGCGTAATGTTTGTGATTCACCCGAAATTTATGACCAAACATTGTTTAACAACTTACCGTTCGCATTGGGACATACACGAAAACGGTAGGACGATAAGAAATTACTGGAAGCGTTTTATAAAATAAATTGCTAAAATCGTCCACGAAATTATAAGCTTTTGCAATCGGGACAACAATGCTTGTGAAAGTAATGTGTAACCATCATACAGATAGCATTTTCAAAAACATTGATATATATTATTTAATGATAATATCACATAAGATATGTAACCTTGAATTTTTTTGAAAACAAATCTCTTTCCTAAGAATAAAATGGAAAAATGCAAATGACTTATTACAGTTGATGAAGAATTTCTGTTTATTATCTCTGACTACCACTACGGCTAACAGAGTGAGTGAGGGAGATAATAGAAGTATAATGTACAAGCTCGAAGATAATAATTAATATTATAAGACAATGTTCGTTCATCCATATTTCCAGACGCAAAGTAGCTCATTAGCAGGTTACGTGAAATACACACAGGTGTTTGTCCGGTCCGTGACACCAAATCCGAAACAATTTATCTATTCGCCCACATCGAAGGCAACTTACCTTATTAAAATTAATAACTGTTCAATATGTAACCTAAAAATAACATTGTTATCAGGTAATTTATTGATTTCTTGTAATAAAAAAAAACGTAAAGGAAATGCATGTTATAAATAATGTACATTTCGATAGTTAAAAAAAAAATTATGCCAATTGCATTCGATTAAAGATGTCATTATCATTGCAAATAATAATTTTGGCTTTGAGTTTACGGTCACTAAGCTAGTCGCAGGATATACTACTACTTATATGGATATTAAAGCTCTGGCTGGTCTCAAACCAATAAACTTCATTGATTTTTTTTTCATTTATGCAAAAAAAACTCTATCAAAAAGACAGATTATATAAATATCAAGAATAAAAATTCCATTATGGTAACTACTTAGTTGTTTGGATTAATTATTTCTACTTCTATTTAGAAATTATGATGGTCTTTAATTAATGATATGACATAGAATTCATATATAAACGCATATGTATGTATGAAAAAAAAATAGAAATAATCGTAACATGTAAAGCGTACAATGTAAAGTTATCACTGCCTACTAATTTAACAAGAGCGTAAAAGTTTTTATTCCAATTCTTCTAATCGTTTATCATAGAAGGGGCATTTCATTTCACTTCTGACAATGATTAGTAAGCGATCTAAGACAAGTCGGCCATCATTCGGAGGTGCCGTGGGTGGGCGACCTGAGAAATGCGATGACATTGCATCCGGATACCTAGCTCGAAACATCGGAAGCTTATCAAATAAACAGGCACCCGCACACACGCGCCACTCGATATGTTTACGTTACACATGCACACGGCCATCCAACGCCGCAGACAGCCTGTCGCCCGTGTGAACAACGCTATCGCTAAGTACGTACATATTATAGCCTTCGTATAATTCAACGTTATATATATATCTAGTTACTATGATGCGATAAGCGGCGCGGGCGGCCGGCGCGCGTATCGCTCTCGCGCCGCTCGCTCCGTAAGGCGACGACCACAAAACTCTTTTGATGGATATCAGAGCAATTCCAAACTTACGTTTTGATGCGATAATATTTTGACAGCGGCCACCGAGAGGTTTAACTCGCGTCACATTCACACGGTGGTCAGTGCGGAGTCACAAAGTACCGGTAGGGTTCGTTGAATTTGTTATTGCGTTCTCGGTAATGGCTGCCAGTTATTATTTAGGAATGACTTGACGACGGATGTGATAGCTCAAATAATTTGGATCTTATCTTTTTATACCTTACAATGTTGCCGTTTATTTACATACTCTTTGTCCTTTTTATTCTAACGAAGAGCGATGTAATAACCTCGAAGTAAGTTCATTATTAATGTAAAGACATTTCGTACAGATTGGAAAATGTATACGGGAACAAAGAACAAAGGGAATGAAAACGTCCTTGGCGAGCGGGACGTTGGTATATCACAATGGTAGTTCATCGCCTGCGAGCTTTGTCCGAATCGCAATAAATATGATACATTACTAACGAATGACCGACATTAAGGGGAGAGACAGAAAAAAATCGTCGGGCAGGTGTGTAGCGCAATACTAATGCGCAATCAGTATGCGATGCGTACGCGCACCGTCCTGTACTCCGTTCCGGCTACTGTGCGTCGATAATGTCATTTTACGAGGCGGAGGCAGCGGCAAGCGGACAGGACGTCGCCGTCGTTACGACCGCCGAGCCTATTACAAATGCCACCGTACCTCATGCGCGAACCTCGCGACCCACCACTGCACGAATTCCGACGAGACGCCACCGGTGTTCCGCTTCCATCGACCCTTCGCTTCCACACAACTCACGCGCACCGTCACTCAGGACCGAAATGTATACATACCTAGCCGCGACGCTCGCAGCCGATGCGACACTAAATACAATAGTGAGGAGGCATCCATAAATGATTCGAGGCGCGACAGCGACATCACATTATTGCTCGTCGATCGGGCCACCTTACTTCCGATTCGGAAATATTATATTCTCAGGATCGGTACGTCAGAGTCGTCTCATGATTTTCTTACGACTCGTGCTTTATCTTATGAATATGCAATCGGTGCGAGGCGATGATAAATCGCTTTTCGCGGGTCGCGCATAACTAGTCGTTTATACGAGACAATTTTACCGATAACAGAACTGAAATTGCAGGCTGCCGAAAATATTTAAGTGGCCTCTTCGCCGCTGTATCGATGGTGTCACGTAAGCACAGTGCAAAAATAATAATTAAAAGGGAGGTAGCCGCGGCCGGACGTGCAGCCGCGAAACCGGCGGCGCCCGTGCCGATGCAATCTCTGCCGCGCGCCCGACGCGGTGAGAAAACGGCGCTAAAAACGTGCACGCCGAGAATCATTAATGGATGAAATTTCGCGAGAAACATTGTCACGACAGGAATCATTTTGAAACAAGACGCGATGTTGATTTATAACGATGCATAGATTTCATTTATAAAATAATCGATTAATTGCCACTGTACAGTAGTGAATACAATTTCATTCATAAATCGATAAAATCGCATCAAATGCTAGAGGTAAGGTATCGATGTGGTTAGTTTAAAGGAGTATCGGTATTGGCCAGCTATCGCAGGCTGCGTCCGTTCATTTAGAGCGACGCGGCGGGCATATCGATGCGGCGCAAATACTACGCCGCACTCGTCTCGCCGCCCGCCGCCCTCCGCCGGCTCCGTCAATGAAAGCGAAGAAAGATTTTCGATGTCGTTAATCAATAATAAAAATCGAACTTACGAATTTATCTTTGAACACCGCCGTGCGTTCGAGTGCGTTTCTTGTTAGCGAAGCGACATCCTTTGCAAGTTTCGGCGCGTAGCTTAAAGGCGATTTTGACTGGAAAGAAAGAAAGGATTCGATTAAAATTCGATCGACGCTTGCATCGAGTATTCTTATGGTCACTTAGAAAATTTACTGGACAACTCGGCTACGACATTAAAAAGTTTTAGTGTATACCAAAAACCTTTATAATGAGCTTTTGTAAAACGTTTATGTGTTTATTTTATTTCTATGCAAAAAAAATCTCAAACTTTATAACATAATCTTACTTATAATTTATATCAAATCAAAAAACCCAAGGTATAATTAATATACTCACATAGGTTTGTTGTGTGCTGTAGTCGCAGGGGTTGCCCCAGAGGTCGTTCTCTTGGGCGGGGTCAGCGGCGCGGCGCGGGCGCTCCATGGTGCGGGCGCGCGGCGCTGCCGAGCACTGCGCGGGCAGCCCGCCGGCCAGAAGCAGCAGGCACACCGTCGCACAGACCTTGACGTATCCTGGGGACGAAGGGACACCGATAAGTCACATTTACTTCAAGGGTTGCTAGGCTTACGAAATGTGGGGCAAAAGTATTTGAAGAGGACAAATTACAAGTAGTAATCTGAATAATATTTTTTTATCCTTTCCATTTTAGTATCAAGTCAAAATGATATTAGTCAGTTAGAATTTCGAAAAAAAAAACTGATTTTTGATTGCTTTCCTCGTCGTATTTTACAGCTATATGCAAAACTTACGTTTAAAAACTTTAAAGAAAATTATACAAAGGTGTTACGATAACTAACAATATTTTAGGTGATAAAATATTCTTTGAAAATGAATGCTACTACTAAATAAAATTTGACGGATATTACTATTGATGTTGAATTTTCTAGTCAGTCACTTTTTAAAATTATTAATAATTAAATGTTTAAAAGAACAACATATAATACGATATAATAGACTTTAGATGCGTATCGTTCTTGGATGCATTAATAGATTTTATTAAATTAAATATTAAATTTCATTATCTACTTGTTGAGTTAATCAATTTTATTTTCGAATAACTGAAACGATTTTATTATAATAAATCTGGTCCGTAATGTTAGCCATCATATATTGCTTGTAATATAGAGTTGTATCCAACAACTATTTTATAGTCGACGTATAAAACAGTTAATGTATGTCAAACATATTATTACGCTCGTGTCATTTTACCGTAATAACAGTAACATAGCGAGCGTATATAGGAATAGCATCTTATGAAATTGTTACGTAGGAAGCGTGGCTCATATGAACTTGCGTTGCATCTCGTCAATGAAAACGTCAATGGAGCGCGTTCCGTATGCGAGTCGCGCGATGCTATCGATTATGGTAATCGTTGAACATCCGATGAATAAATACATCGCGGCCCAGAGGTGGACAGCCTTTGCTAATTGTCCGGTGAACCTAAGTGAATCACTAATGCGGTAAAATTTTAACGGTGGACGCCACCCGACCGGACATTGTTCCGATATCAAGTACTGTATCGATTTTGATATTAAAAATATAAGTTCTCACGATTTGATCGGGTAGGCAGATGTAACAATCTTTATTAATTTTTCATCATAATTATTTGATCACAAATTTGGCACGGGGTGAAACTTTCTCAACACATGGATTTTATGCTTGATAATGACTGTGATGTCTAGACTTTTTTTTCACGTTGCCTGAACTTTAGACTGCCTCAACTCAAGTGCGTTAAATACATTGCATTGATGACCTGACTTAGGAATCAAATTGACGACGGAGACCTAACAGGACTGATAAATGCTTATCTAATGTTTGGAATCTTATTTCAAAAAATTAAGCGAAGGATCAATCAATTTATGCTTCTATGGTATAAATTGATATGAAAGTAATCAAGAAGAAATTAAACGATCAAGTCTTTAGAGGAAATACCTCTTATTAACGTTTACGCACGTGTAAACGTAACTGACCTTACTTCCTATCGTATCGAATGTAATGAAGTTTAAGCGGTGTGGATTAGATAATTAATGCTTTCGATTGCGCCTCACTTCACACATGAGCTTACGATGTTTTTTTAATACGATAAACAGATACGTTAGGACAGGTTAGCTCGCGTATCTGTAAATGTTTAGACATAATGCATGAATCACATGTATTATGTCTGGTGTACGATGACTCACGTTACAAAATTTACACCATTTTGTCGTAACGTAGGTAGAGCGTTACGACAATTTCACTGCAGCATCCTTGAGTTAGCTTCAACGTGTAATCATGTTGCTCGTTTTATATTTAGGGAATGTACAGTAATCGACATACCTTATGTTACGACGAATTACGTATATCATGCATTTTTTCTACCAGTAATTCACAATTCGGTAAATCAGATAAATTTGGTCTTGTTTCGCTTACCGTACGATAATTGTATGCGTGCTTTTTTTTCCTGTTAACTCTCGTTAGCCCGTTTTGCAACGATTTTGCTCCTTAGCCCCGGGGCGCAGTAAAATAAAAAAATGTAATATAGTTATAGGGCTCGGTGCCGCTTTTTATTTAACTAAGGCCAGTGAACGGATCCTCTTATCTCACGCCCCTCTTAGATGTAGGATAAGGACATCGATATAACCCCTCTCGTCTCGTCCGCATCCGAAACCCAAGATCGTTCGCGTAAATGAATTATGGTCATCGAATGCGGCGATTTAACTAGACGATATTTGGTCGTGAACGTTGTATCGTTTAATTGACACGATAACAACGTCGTTACAGTTGGAACACAAAAGGCGACCGCAAAGGCGGAGTCGGGCAATAACGATCATGTCAAAAGGAAGGACCGACCGACACACAACACGCGTTAAACACACGATCATAACATTTTATTAGTGCGCCGGTCGAAAGCAAGCAACCGCGAGACCGCCGTCAAAAGTTCAACCAAAAAAACAACAGGTCAGCTCGTAAAAAGATGTGGAGTCACCGTGAGACCTGCAAATATTTCTTCATTCTTTAAAAACATATTTGAACATATCGCAAAAAGAATATCAATAGCATTGTCTTACAACACGAGGCCTAATTAGGCGTGCGTTTAAAAATCAATAGTGCAATGATTAAAGAAACTAATATTAATTCAATTTAATGGTCCGAAAGTAATTTATAATTAAAAATCGGCGCTGAGTTTTATAAAGCGATGTACATAAAAGATCGGTAATTACGATCGCAACAAAAACCATAACATGAACAAAGTGGAGACTCGATCGAATTCCTTAGCCCATTGAAGATCTGACCGGGCGACCATAAAAACCGTAGATACCTACACGTAGGTAATACACAGGTTATAAGGGGGCATAAAAAAGTAGGGACCGCGTCGGAGGTCGGTCCGACTACCCGAGAAACAAAGAATTCGTTTATTTTTTAACAGCTCGCTCGTACACAAAAGGAGGCAGCGCGCCACGAAAAACGACCCAAACGAGAGCACCTTGTTAACCTTTTTAAAAAGAAATCGCGCGGCCGCTAACTAGAATTTCGGCTCGAAAACCAAGAAAACTTCGCACCGTTCGATCCATCGACTCGGTCGGCGCCTGCGCAATCATTATGTAAATTTCCAATATGAACGGGTTAAAAAAGTTTAGAATGAGGTGAAGAT
>DWTW01000825.1:0-14445 GCA_018246275.1 Papilio slateri | reverse complement strand
AACATGTACTGTGTATGCACAGGTTGAATAGCTGTCCCAGTTTCCAAATTCAAGTCATCGCAGTGCAGACACTTACTTTTTGCTTAACTGTCTTTCCCGCAAACTAAGTCAATATACATTTAAGTGACATATAGATCGGTATTATTCGGCATTTCTTCTTCAACGTATGAATCTACGTTCACAAATACAGTGGTCACACATTATAGTTATGACGATAGGTTCAAACGCAATCACAGTTAGCCAATATCCTTAATAAGATAAATAAGGTAAATATCTTTTTAACTGTGAAATGCAGCAGCCTGTATTTAACTTTTACGGGCTCTTCGCTCGAAATCGACTCTCGCAGCCCAGAGTATAGTCTGTATAGAATTGCGGACTTTGCATATCATTCAACTTTCATCAATGAGTTTCCGTTTTCGGGATACAGAAGTACGAAAAAATACTTGGAATATATACTATGCCTATGACGAGCAGGAAAGCATATGGTAATTGCTATTTCCTCTTATCCCAAATACTTTACAGGACACATTATACTATCTAGTAAAGGCAAAGATACCGTTTTACAGGACATAATGTAATCACCGAACACAATCTAACACGCTCTTTTAGGCCAATTTTTGGCCTTAAAAACCTACCAACGTAAATGTAAAAAGTACTAAATTATGAATATGAAACAATGGCAAAAAATAAGCGCTCACGCAAACAACAAATCGTCCTGCCGTCAGCTGAACGCTTGCCGCTGACCTTTGCCGGTCGTCCGCGCGCGCTCTCAGTCCAACGCGACCCCAACCGGACCTATTGCGCCGTGTCGCAATCCCGCACTACTCAAACCGACAACAAAGGGTTCTAAGTCGACATTCTAAGTTCTTGTCACGAATCGTTTGAAATCATTGTAATAAATAAGACAAATTGCTTTAATCATATAGCTTAAATATAAATGTATTTTGTTAATAAAACACGCTTAAGGAATCTTTTTGAGTAATGCTTACAATATTTAGTGAAGAATTTTCAATAGAAATGATCCTATATAGTGAAATAATAAATCAAACCTTTTTGGCTTAATCACAAAATTTATTTAAATAGTTACTCTAATTATTATATACATGGTTAATATTATTTACTTATTAACTTTCTAAATAATTTCAAAGTGAAGTATAAATAATGATAGAAAATATCGGTAAAAAGTTCTGTAAATGGACGGAGTGGCCGAATATGGCTTGATATACATGTATTTTAAAAGTAAATATTAAAAAGCAACCAGACCACTCTTCCATTTTTCAGCGTACAAATAATTAACAGCGGCGTCGCGTTATACAAAGCGAGTGGGAGCGGCACGGGATGCGGGCCACAGTTCCCCGCGAATCCGCGCTCTCGTACTAATTGAAGCGATATCGTGGAGCGACACTTCCGACAAATACGAGCAACGTAACATTTAATTACAGATAAATATTTAAATTTAGGTAGTTGTAATATAAACACATAGGGAGGATGAAAAATATAGTGAAAATTAGTGGTAAGTTATCGCTGTATGTTTAAAGGTTCACTATGACAACTGACTTTATAATCTAAGTCAAAAATGAACATCTGCGTTTTCTACTTCGGCTTTAGTTAGAGCTTTTTTTCTTTTTTAATACATCCAACATCAACTTAAGAAAACCTTTAAAAGGCTTTATTTTTGTATTACCAGGACTCTGTCCCTTGTGTTTGAGGGTCAGTGAAATAGTGTACACAGGATTCTAAAATTGCTGTAACTTGTAGAGTGCTTGCAGCTGGTATAAACTCTCATCTAATTAATTATTTTAATAGCCTCTATAACTCATCAATATCTGTGGACCGAGCTTCTCAGTGCGTTGTATTTTTCATCATCACCTTCATCTGTCACCGTATTTTATTTTACCGTATTTATTTTATTTGAAGATATTTAATATTCCAACAATGATATCACCTTCGTCGTCTCACAGAAATTTACAAGTACCAGTAAGATTTAGCAAATTTGACAACCGATTTATTATCCCATAATCCAACGTAAAAATTAGTTTTATTTCTCTTTGTGGAAATTTGCGTTTTTAAGGATAGGACTCCTATATATGAAAATAAAAACTGTATCTATATATAGCTGATTATTTATTTACATTAGGTATATACACGGCTTTATATTATAAGATACTAATCATAATGATACGATGACTTTGAAAACCAACGCGTAAGTATTATACTCGACGTTTAGAAGATAAAGAAAATCCTCCGTCTGAATGAATTCACTAAGATATTTTCCATCTCTTTTCGATATGCCCTAGCATTGTAAGAGCTTTCTATTTGTAAGGTTTTGCGTTGTCTTGCTCCCTAAATATGTAGTCTTAGATAAAGCCCATATAACTTAGCAAATTAGCTTCGAAACATTACACGTTGAATGTTTTTATTGCGAACTCACGGTTACATAAAATGAAAAAATTACCTGCAAATATTACACTGCTATGAGATCCCCCGTCACTGCTGATATGATAGTGTCGGCTAACTCTATACCAATGAATGAAATCGTACGATTAAGGGACATTGCACACGACGTTTTTTGTGCGCGCTGACGACGCGCATTAAACGCAATTAAGACGCCTAACGCACCGTTGAGTCGTTGTGACTTTTGCACATGATGTATCGCGACAAACACGCAGAATATCGCGATACGAACGCGCTGCCGGCCTGGGTGTGCGCACCACCACACTAATTTCTCCGCTGCCTTGGCTGCTTGAAGTGCATTGAGACGTGTTCATCAAAAACGCGCGTCATCAGCGCATAGAAAAAAACGTCGTGTGAAATGTCCCTAATATGTATTATTTACTCCGACCACCGTGAGCACCGTGACAAAGAAAAACCTTATTCCGATAAGAAATATAAAAGGTCATCCTGATTATTATTGTTGTATGCTTGATATAAATTTAGGTTCACAATCTTATAGAGTAGAACTGATAAGAAAATAGCATAATAGCTATATATATGCGACAAAACACAAATACAGCGTCATTGTTTTTTGATATTACAGTAATAATGGTTCAGTGGGACGTTAATGGAAAATCGGTTCTGATCACCGGAGGGGCGTCAGGTTTAGGCGCGGCTTATGTCCAGGGATTCCTGAAGGCAGGTGTTAAGGTGAGACGATAACGAGTACTATGCATTACAAATGATATGATACTTTCTAATAAATAAATACTAGACAATCGTAATATCATATTCATTGACTTTATTCCCGTTTAAATATTAAATTAGTATCAAATATTCCTTAAAAAATGTCGAGCTTCCAGAAAATTCCGTTATACTTTTATCGCTAGTTTTAAGCTTAATAGCGTCTGTCTCTTAAGAATATAATTTTAGGGAGCTTTTTTTCATAAGTTAACAAAACTGTAATTTATAGATGCAAGCTCGCTAGAAATTGATATCCAGCCACCAGATGTTACGTCGCGTAGCTACTTCGCTTCGCTACAAATATCTTATATTTAAAACTCTTGCAAACAGGAAGCGAAATTATTTTTTTTAAGAAATTAATTTTTTTTAAACTATCTGTTAGTACGGGCATACTTTAATACGACAGAAATATTAAAAAAATATAACGTATGTTACTTTTTCGATACCGTAACAATCTAACGGTGAAAGGATTATAAAAATCGGTTTAATTGTTTCGGAGTTTATCAAATACAAAGAAAAAAATATTTCTTAAACCAAAAATAATTTAAACGATTGTATTTCATACAGCAAGTCGCTATATTAGATATAGCGGAAGACGCAGGCAAAGCGTTTACCGCTGAACTGAATAAGACCTACCCTGGGAAGGTGATCTTCGTGAAATGCGACGTCGGCAACGAGGAGTGCATTACCGCAGCGTTCAGCGAGGTCGTTGCCAAGTATAAGACTGTGGACATTGTGTTCAATAATGCAGGCATCATGAGCGACGCACCTCATATATGGAGGAAGATGTGTGATGTCAACGTGGTACGTATACAAACAGACACACACACACAACTTTAGTAAACCGAATCCAACGACTTTAATGATACTCGGCCAATGTTTCAATGAAACGATGAATTAGGGTCCAAACACAAGACTGCGAATGGACACTTTGCATCGCGAAATTCGCATAGCAGATTCCTGAGATTAATCTTGCGCGGTAAAGCGTCTCCATTAGACGGTTCGAGTGACTGTTCCTTCATCGATCGTCAATTTTAGGAAATTAATTTTGGTAGATGCGAATCCTAACATGAGCATCTTTACCGATAATAGGACAGAAAGAAAATATATTTTTATAATACAATAGCTGATCAACCTAATACAATATAATTAACGCAGTAAAGATACAAGTCGAGATTTTCAGTAAGCAATATTTAATTTAAACCAATTAAACCGACTGACTGAACATTGTCTCACTCAGAGAAAGAATATGAATCGACACCTCGCGCTTCAAAATCGTTCAAGCCGTTTAGTCTACAGGAGGACACAATGGTCTGGATGTAGGCTCCCGCGAGGATTTAGGTTAATTGATCATGAGTCACACAACAATTACAAAGACTTTTATTACATGTACATTTAAAAAAATTAAGTGCAAAAATGCCACTTTCACCGGGGTGTTGCTATGACTGACTATATATGAAACGCTTACAAACATGAATAGGAATAATTTAATTATACGCGAAACAATATGTACTGGAAATACTTTATCTTATTACCTTATCTATGTAAATTAACTGGATAAAAGAATTATATTCATTTAAACCTGAATAAATTTATTACATTATTAGAAAATAAATATGGAACAAACATAAATTTTTTCTCTGAGATCTTTCTTTTTTATCCACGTTTCATGATACATTTGACTACGCCAATAAAAATTTTAAGTACTGCCCATTTGAAACCAAATAATATGGAACCATTTAAGTACTCAAATATTTTCAGTATTAGTATTTCTTTTTTGTTGATGAAGTAAGTTTACAAAAAGAAATATTTATATAATATCTGTTTTATGGTTTTATATTTACTAAACAAATATTTTGGCAATATTATTTCCAGCAAGGCCTGATCTCATTGACATACAAAGCCATCAAGCACATGCGAAAGGACGAGGGCGGCGCGGGAGGTACTATCATCAACATCGCGTCCACCGCAGCGATAACCAAGTCCGACCTGCTGCCGGCCTACTGCGGCACCAAGGCCGCAGTGCTGCACTTCTCACAGTGCATCGCCGTAAGTATTTGTCATTGCTGCACTTCTCAGAGTGTATCGACGCAAGTATTTGCCATTGCTGCACTTCTCACAGTGCATAGCCGTAAGTATTTGTCATTGCTGCACTTCTCAAAGTGTATCGACGTCACGTATTTGACATTGCTGCACTTCTCACAGTGTATCGACGCAAGTATTTTTCATTGCTGCACTTCGTACAATGCATCGACGCAAGTATTTGCCATTGCTGCACTTCTCACAGTATATCGACGCAAGTATTTGTCAATACTGCACTTCTCAAAGTATATTGAAGTAAGTATTTGTTACGTCGATACACTGTACGATACTTTTTAAACCTTTCAGAAAAGCAGATAGGCAGGGTTACGTCTTAATAACGTAACGTTAATAAAATGTCGCTAATAATCCCGGGATGATATAAACGGTTCTCTGATATTAAAATCTTGTCACCTATCCATCATAAATTTATAATTTTACGGAACTAATTTTAACGAGCTAATTTAAGAGAAATCATGGAAATAAATTAAATAAAAAAAACACTTGTAGTGTGCGAGAGATATTTCTCGAATATGAATGTGGTACATATTAACATGGTATTATAGAATGGTGCAACAATAACTAAAATACAACAAAACAGTAAGCAATCTTACTTATAACTACATCGCATAGTAAAATATAAAAAGATCGATGCACTATTGCAAACATTAGAATGCAACTGTGTACGGATAGATTTATGGACGTGACGTCACCGCCGGATGATCAGTATTCAATGATTTCCCGTACGTGTTGCAAATTTGATAATGTACAACACCGAACGATTAAAATTAACTACTGATTTTTTAATTTATTTGTACACAAATATTCACTTATTTTATACCATCATATATGCAAATAAAACACTTTATCTGTCAATTTAACCTTTAATGTATTATAGATGTTCCCTATGGTGTACGGCGACCCCTCCGGTCTTAAGATTCCCGCAAACATCTTAGGGAAAGGGGGGTGACTGAAAACCAGCGCGACACGGGATTTTGATTTCGTGTCGGCGAAGCTGAGTCACCTCCTTTTGCCATTATATTTCTAGCATATTGTAGTTTTATTTGTCTTCTGTAATTCTTTTTTTAGTTTTTTGGGTGGCAATAAACAGTAATTTATATATTAAGTTATTTATTTATTTATGTTAGGATAAGTGAGTTGTAAGCCACGAATAGTACAAATTGGATAAGTCTGAACTTTGTAAAATAATTATTCAACATCCTACGTAACTATTGTTGCGGTAGCGTTGTAGTTAAATAACGTTCCGTAGCAACTGCAACTTAAAAGAACTTTCGAGGCCACATTGTTCCAGACTTCAGGCAAACTCAGCGAACAAGTTTGGGCGGTGGCTCAACTCGCAAACATCCTCAAAGCCTAACCGTGTACCTCGTAACAGACGACTGCCGCACTTCTCCGAAGCTAAGAATCGGAGGGTGATCTACTAGCGTGGCCTTCCGCAAAGAAAGGCTCAGACTCGGCAGCGACCACCAACCGTGCTATTGAGAGACTGTATTATTTTATGGACAATAAAAGCGTTTGTAAATATACCAACTTTTACTAACCCATACACGAAAATCCCGTAGTGCCCTCTAACGTCAAACAGAGCTGCACAAATAAAATCCTCAATACACTAATGTTTTACTTTCATTTTATATTTGGTCTAGTTTTGCTACCCCTGCAAAATAGTATTGATTATTTTCTTTTCACCTAATGGACATAAGTCATTAAATAAATATTCTTTTATTCTCACTCTTTCCTATCCATACGTCTGAGTGTTATGTATATTTTATTATTTCTTTATTTATATAGTATTTTACTGCAATAATATAAAAATGTGCATTACTTCTGTCTCCCTCACAACCAATAGTGAATGAACGAGGGGTTACAGTGCTTTGGGGTCATTTTATTTGCGACCTCGGCCGGGCTGACCTAAATACGAGCTATCCGCTGTCATCGCATACCAGGCGATTTTAATAATGTTAACCAGATTATTAAGTTTATATAAAAATATGTCCGAAAGTGCTATTAAAGACTTTCGGAATAGTTCATCCGATTACTTTTTCACTATAAAACTTCATTATTAGGTAAAGTTAGAAAGGTATATATTTAAACTTTCGTGGTTTTTACTAACATAAAGTTCATAAGAAACGGGATTCTTACCACGATTATGCTTTTTGAGTTCCCGATATTTCGACGCAGTTGCATGCGTCATGGTCACGGAGTAACTGAGGTGTGCGGTAGGTGTGAAAAATGTTATAGGTAGCCATATCGATCTACCCTTCTTCTGATTCTACGGCCACTACTATTGTTTGAGTTCTAGTGAGAACTGCGTCGAAATATCGGGAACTCAAAAAGCCTAATCGTGGTAAGAATCCCGTTTCTTACGAACTTTTTAAGTCGTACTCCAAATTATATACTTTCTTTTAAAATTTTATCGCGAGACAACTAGCCGGACTTGTACAACGGTGTCTTTGATTAACAAAACCTTACCTATTTTAATTAACAAAATACACATACAATACAGTTGCTGCAGACTTTTACCCGCACCAGCTGTTTCAAGAAGTACTTAAAACAATAGATTTACATAACCCTAGATGTCTATTAATCATAGTAACGTTTGTAAAACAATGTGATATTGACACAACACAGTGCGATCGACTCCTTATGGTTACGAGTTGAACGTTGGTAATTTATAAACACTGCCGGTACGTAACGCGTGCGATAGCTTAATGGCCACTTGTCTTATGAGTGACAAGTGATAAGTGATCACATCAAGCCACTGTCAGTTCTTATCGGTTAATCAACAAGAAACAAATGTAAAAGTTATGACGATTGTACAATGTAAAATATTAACCAGTAAATTGATTATCATAGACAGGGAATAAGTAGTTTTTAAATCTATACAATATATAAAAAATAATGTAAATTCCAGCGAGGAAAATAAAACGAATGCATGCGAAGCCGCGGGCAACAGCTAGTTGAAAAATAACTCATAAATTTACACATTATGCAGATAAACGGAAAACAAAATGGCGTTCGCGCCTTTTTTGGTACGTCAACAATGTTTAAATCCATCCGTACGGCGAGGCTATGGGTGGGCTGCACTCGCTTGCCGTTACACGCGAGTTTGTTCTTTTAGTGTACCTAGGACCTCTCGTTACCTATTATTTTAGGACAAGTTAGTACAATGTTTTGGTTTAATTATGTTTATTATTCCGTTTTTATATTCTGTAACTGTATAGGGTAACAATTCTCGTGTCGGGAAGTAACTTGGGTGGCTATCAAACATTAATTAACCACTTATTAAATGTATTAATTTCTCTTGACCGTCGCAAAACATTATGTTTTGTTAGTTAAGTAAATTGGTAACGTTATGAAATCATAATGCGGTGTACACCGACAGACACTGCGTTATTAATCAGTGTTATTTAGAAGGCGCAATGAACAATGGCACTAGGGCCGGGGCCGGGGCCGGGGCCGGGGCCGCGGCGGCGCAGCGGGCGATCGCGGGGCTCGTTAATTTTCTTAATAGCCGAACCTCAGAACCTTCGTGGAGATCCACGGGAACATTGGTGAAGAGAGGGAAGAACGTGAAACTGGTTTCGGGATCGAACGGTACGCGTTACTATTTCTGTGCTTTTGTATTGTGTCATAGTGTTATCTGAATACTTAAAAAAGAAAATTTAAACACTAAATGACACCACCTTTACAATTATTTCATTTCTTGTTAAACAAGAAATAGTTAATTTAAAAAATCAAGAAACCCGACTGACTGCATGATTATCATCATTCATCACGTCATCATATTAGCCATGTCACTCCGGGGAAGAATATAAATCTAACGACATCTCACACTTTAAAATCGGTCAAGCCGTTTAGCCCAGGAGGACACAATGTAACGGACAGACATACATACATGAGTGCGAAATATATTACCCTTATTCTGGGTCAGTTGAAAGAAGACTTTAGGAAACGAAACATAATACTTCCTACATGAGTTTCACAGGTGCGAGAGATGAGGGTAGGGAGAGGGCTACAAAAGGCATAGAGCTAAGAGATGCATCACTCATAAGATGAAACGCAGAAGTTTTACTCAATTATTTGTATACACGCTGGTATTCTGCTTCCCGGTAGGTAGTGGGAGTAGCGTCCAAATAATGTCTGCCAGTGCTATATTTATTACTTTCATTAACCGGACTACATTTCTCTAACTCGGCGTTAAAATGCTGAAACACGATACGATTACTGATATACGATTCAAAGAGCTTTTTCGGTGAACCATATTGACTTAGATTGAGCTGTATTTTAGCCGCTAGCGGTGCTGCATTCACGTAACGAGATGGGATTGTAAAATAACTTATTACCTTGCTTGTCGATCGACGAAGTGTTAGGAAAATTCTCTTTAAAACAAGTACGTAATCAGAAACTGGGACAACTTTTAAATTAGCCAATTTATCGGGATTAGCGCATCGTGTACTAGGGCTGTATAAACGGCGCGGTGTTTACGTAAGCGGTCGAACGAGTTAATCACCTCTTTGCCGGTCTCCGGTAGCGCGGCAACGGGAAACACGTCTCTGGACCTCGCATACGCATGGAAACTGCGTTTATGAATGTTTGCAATGATAAACTATGTGGTTTGCTAACCGACAGATCCCCACATCTGTTTTGTCTGTTGTGTTAAAATATCACGAAGTTTTAAAATCATGTGTAAAATGGTGGTAATTTTTGAGTTCATTAAAATCGTTGTAAGTTATATTAAGCTAAAGTTCGTCTTAGAAGATGATTTAAATCGAATGGATTGACACACATGACATCCACTAAAACGGTCTTAAGATAACGTACTTTCTTAAGATTTTGTACACATATAATTGTATTAATAATTTGAGAAATTATTTGACTAATAATCGGTTAACAAGACCACTGGTAACTGGCACACACACGTTGGCACTAGATAGCTAGTTAAGATCTAAGTGACGGATCCTTCCGGCAGACGATTATTGAAAGTTCAAAAGGATGTTTCGTTGTATTAACTACATTGGGATTATGCTAAACGACAACAATACATTACGTCATCGTACTTCGAATAATGTATGTGCAATGAATTCGCTTCGTTTTATTCGCAGAAACATTTTTAAAAAAAATTACATAAAGGATGTAAATATATTAAAACATTTTTAATGAATTTACATCCTTTTTTAATAATTGCTAAAAAAACTCGACAAATGCGAAGCACTTGAAAAATTAAATTCCATAACCAACCGGTGGGATTTAAAGGATTAACATGCGTGAGTGAATGGAATGACGTTTTAAAAAAGGCAGTTTAAAAACATTTTATGTTACACAGATAACTTTTCGAGTCGGAAATGCTCGTGTAGAGTAGCTGCATAATAGAGCGGAGCATTACGGACGCACCGAAGCGGCGGTGCATTACTCTGTGGCGACACGCGTGCGGGAAGTACAGTTGCGTGCACTATGAAAACCTGAGCCTTTTCATAACTATTTACTACTTGGCTGTCCAGAGTAGGTACATACGTGTCAGTGGGGGCGACTGCGCGCGTTACTGCCGCGCAATCCTCACCTTAATTACCGGTAATTACCGGGACCTCCACAATGGATACTTATTTTTAAAGCTTCCTTATTGTTTTACTCATTTTACTCGTGATTTTAGTAAATTAATGATGATTTTTTTATTATAATCCGTTAGTATAATGTGTGTGTTGCAACATTGGACTACATTATACTCTTTTATATAATATATGTTTAATTGCTTTTCTCAATTTAAGGATATTTTTGGGTTTAAAGAGTGACTAATACAATTGGTGCACATTTATACTATAAACATTATTTTGAAATGGAAGACAATTCTGTTTAAAGGATTATAATACAAAAAGCATTCACATTCGCGAAACAACGGAGAGACATTGTAGTGTAGGAGTGAAGCAGTTAACACTGTAAATGTAAGCAGTAAAGTGGTAGGGGAAGGAAAGGCCCCCTGCCCATCCCAGGTAATTACGACGATAACTGCTGTAATTGTTTAGCCCGAGGTCCGCAGCATCCGAGGTGTTACCGGCGTAATGCGCCTCTCGAGTCGCTCACATTAAGAACCCTTATTGCCTCGGGGTCTAGACATACGCCAGGATCTAGGTATATAGTGTCAATAACATATTTACAGTACGAGAGCTCCTGTATAATAATGTGGTTCACAGTACGATGAGTGTTGCCGCAATTCACTATTCCCCACAACTGATTCGAATAAGCAGCTAAGCTTATCTTAAATAGTCACGGTTTTCATCTTTTAACCTAAACCTCTTTTTAAGAAAACTTTGTAATGAATATTAAACTATTTTATTGATAATCATGATTACCACAATTTCAGGAAATTTTAGGTTAGTAATAGCATAAAAAAATTGTATAACTTCGATTGAAAAACAAATTGCAATGAAATTATGTACACACACACACACATAATTTCATTTTCTAATTATTCCTATGTAATTATAATGATCCCGTCCGAAATGTACACGCACAAATTTGTAAATACCCTCACAACTGGCCCGCAAACATAAACTTGATGTCGTGTGAATAGGCGCACCAAATATATGCAGTCGTCCGGATAATCTCCTTCGAACCGCCGTTTGTAATTCCAGTCTTCAGTATGATTTAGGGCAAACTGTTAAATGTACATTTAAGTCCGATTTTTCTTAGAACAATGTTATTTTTATTAAATTACCTTTTTAAGCTTTAGTTCTACACCGCGGTTCTTTTTTTCTGCTCGGTTCCTTAGGTTCGCAGCGTGATGGCCTAATTTTGCCTAATTTTCTTTAATAATTGGACTGTCAGTTGTAAAAGAATTTTTCAAATCTGATCGGAAGTTTCCGAGATCAGCGCGTCCGAACAAACTATTCAGCTTTATTATATTGTAGTGATGTAGATATAGATCATACTTACATTTATAATGTTAGCCTTTACAAGACAGTAGTTATTTGAAATTCGAGTTAGTCTTCATATTTTGAGAAGAACCGAAAATCGTCACGGACTATCCTTAATACAATTTGAAGCTGGCAACCATATAATCGTGTACGTCTGTGTTTGCTCCCCGGCCATCGACCCATCCCGACTTTATATCCATTCAAATGAGTACTAATTATGTTAAATGCGTTTTACCTGTAATTAGGAGGTGCTAGGTAATATGAAACAGTGCGCCCCGCGGTTGCCGCGTTGCCGCTGTTTGCTTACCGACTCGGACTCTCGGCGCCAGAGGGAGCACCATACTCGTGCCGACAGATACTGGGAACCACCACCGCTAGGGTTGTTTCGATTGCAAATTTGCGGCTATTTTGATTTTTTTCTGTAAGCCCTAACTGTGCATAATTAATAAAAGTGAAGTTGGATAATTTACGAACATATATTAGTCATATGTATTCTATAAATCCTGTATCTATTAGAATCAGAAGATTAATATAACCTGATTTTTCTAGATTTTCATAATCACAAATAAAATAAAACATTTAACCGTCTCCGTGGAATTCAATATTAATTCAGTTCGGATTCGCAAAGAATTTTTGTAGTGCACTTTTTATTAGCAAGGCACGTCCATTTGTCCACTTTTGGCGGGACGAGATGCTCGTTAAACGATTTACGAATTACTCCATTAATATTCAACGTTCTCGAAGTCTACACAACCAAAGCCTTGTATGGAATTCTGTCCACCCATTAAATTGTATAACAAAAAACTAGTGAATAAATATTTAATAAAAAGTAATCGATAATTGTATATTAATAATGCGTAGAACTGGTCTGTCGCGATCACATTTGTCCCTTAAAGTTCGATTTATATTGCCATGCTGATCTTTTCCAGACCTCCTCACGAATAAATAACTTCTTATGGGTACCCAATAGGTACTGGTATTTGGTGGTTTTTACTTTTAAGGTATTTACTATCGTTATCTAAGTATGCCGTGTGGATCAAATGGTTCATTGGCCTTGTGAACCAAATATACAGATTCGGATTGCAGATTCATTTATAAATATTATAGTGCAACTGCATTAAGGATGGCTGGAGTTGCAGAGTGAAGCGCAGCAACGCACGGCAGGAAGACGCAGCAGAAGCCGGGAGGCGGTCGTAAATACAGCGTGAGTCAGTCGGGCGCGGCGGGCGGGCGGCCGGTCGCTCGTTCTGGCTATTTTAGACTCGCGAGAAAGTGCATCGCCGCAGCGTAAGGAACCGGACAGGTAAGGCCGCCTGCACACTGTCCGCTATAATAAATGCTGTGATAGTCCTTACAAAACAATTTTCTATACGTTTGAATGACTGTAGATACTTTTTATGGGACATGGAGGCGGTTCATCTGATGTTGAGTTAACACTGTCCATGGTCATCAGCTACAACCCGAGGAGTTGCAGATGTTTTGCCAGTTTGTATGTTGGACAGAGTAGAGGATAGATAAGCAAATGGAAAGGTATCAGATATGGGAAGTGTAAACGCGGCCTAACGTGTACGTTGGAGGCCTGGGGATGGCGCGGCGGCGAGTGCGGGAGCAATGCGCCGCGGAGTTTACTTACTACACCTTTAATACGTTATAAACATTTCTGGCAGTGATCGGTTGTACAAGACAATGTTGTACATTAGTACACTCGTACGTACAATGCTGTGTTGTACCGTTGGATAACTTTTACTTTGTACAGATCGCTAGATAATAGGCAATTGTAACTAATAATTGATGCGTTAGGACGATTTGCCCGGCACATTCTAGAAGTGTACTAAATCTTTTACTGTAATTTTTTTTAGTTCCCAACCATAATCGGTTATTATCCTTGTTAATTCAAAGTATTCATGTAGTTCGCCTCCAAAGCTAGAGCGAGAGAATCCAGATCTCGAATTGCTAATAATATAAAGTCATAAATGATTGTACTTTCTGGCATATAAAGTAACTAATAAATAAATAACTTCTTGAATAACAAGATAATTGGCAAAAATATATAGTAGAACTATTTAAATTATAAAACAAGATAATAAATTTGTAATAATAATATACCACAAAAAACATGTAGTTTTTTAAGAGGTGGATATTTTTGTCAATTATTGTACAAATTGTCCAAAAAGGGAACTCCTTTTGGACTTAGGTTTTATATAAAAAGGAATAAAAAAGAATTATAGCTGAAATAAATTTTAAGAACACAACCAAGATC
>DWTW01000824.1:0-14447 GCA_018246275.1 Papilio slateri | reverse complement strand
ACAAAAAGCCCAAAACAGACGAACGTGGAGAAATTTACTGGACCAGGCCCAGGCCCACCCGCGGCTGTAGAGCCTCATATGATGATGATGATGATAAAACATATTTGGATGAAAAAATTTAGAAAGAAATGGATATAAACCGTAGGTTTGAAGAAGTTTTGAAGTTTGAAGGCTATAGTTGTTAACCCTAGGGCATAGGTGGCAACCTGCGTCTCAGTAGAATCAAATTTGTTTGTTTGTACTTTCTATACAACCTATGTTTTATTTAATCTTATTTAGACTGATCCGCATCTGCAACAAACCTATGAGTTGCAGATGCGTTGGCTACCTTTAATAGACAAAGGAAGGGATAAATAGAAAAAAGAATATTTCCTCCTTCTATCCATCCCCTCACCCGTCATATCTCTTCCCCTTCCCATCCTTTCCTTAATAGAAAAGAATAGGAAGTGAAATGGACTAGTATCTAGGTCTCCATTAGAAATACATACGATTATATTATTAATTGTATGATTAAAGGTACTGCGACAGACGGTCGGTTTTTCTGAGCTGTTTCCACAACCTGACGGACGTGGTGGAGACGTGCCTCAATCCCCAGGAGCGAGAGCACGTGCCGCCCCTACACAACATGACCCAGCAACTAGCAGAGTTCATCTGCTACAAAGACGGAGACAGGATCGCTCGTAAGTAAAGCGAAGTTCATATCTTTTGTTTACAACAGATTTAAAAAAAATGTGAGAGATTCTTAAGGTTTTTACAGTTGCAGAGCAGCAACATATGTTTCACGAATGTGCCGACTCGTTCTGTGAGTTACCAACATAACCTCACAGAAGACAGGCGGGAAGTAGAAGTATTTTACGCTTCGTCTGATGAGTGAGACGCAGAAGCCCAATTTCATTCCTCTACCACTTCGGGAGGAGCGGGCGCGGAAAGATAGGAAAAGAATCTATCCTATCTTATCTGTACTCTCCTCTGTCATGCGCTTGTTGCGGATGGATTTTTTGTTGTTGTTGACTATGTAGTGTAATTTACACTTCCTGTTTGGCAACGACCATAGATGCTTAATTTAATTTATTTAAAACCCGTACCTTCTTACAAAAAAAAACCAATATTATCTGCAAAAGTTATATAGTTAATGTAGAAATATATTTTTTCAGTTTTTATTGCGGAAAAGGGACCCGAGTGTCTACAGGAGAAGAGTGCCATGATCAACGAGTGCTTGAACAATACATTCAATACGCCAAGATTCGATAAAATTCCCGAGGAGATACCAGAGATCAAATTTGGGGTGAGTGACAATAATAAAGAACCTTAGAGACCAAGAAATAAACGTTACTATTCTTTAGCTAAGAGTGTGTCTTATCTATTAATTTCCGATATACACCGAGCTTCAAAAATAACGGGTCACATAGAAAAATCGCAATATATCTGAAAATTGTTTAAATGTTTACCTCGTATAGATAGTATAAGTTATAAATAGGTTAACCATGGTTATAAATATGAAAAGAGCGTTCCGCAAATTCCATCTCAGGCACGATAATGTGCGTCTGCGCAGTGCTTATCTGGTTAATGAGTATATTCAAGATGTCGATATTATGGAGTGGCCAGCTCTAAATCCTCTAGGGCATATATGGGACGAGCTTGGGAGATGCGTTAGATAACACTGTTTTTAGTAACGTTATTTGACGGCCCAGTGTAATACCTAAAAGCTTAGATTAAATCCGCCATTTTTACATATTATGTATGCCCAAGATTAAATTAATGAATCATAAACGTATGTTGTAACAATCAATTTTATCAGTGACATAGTGAAATGTTTAAATATTTTTTCAGGAAAAAGAATGCAACCAACTAACCAAAGTCCAAAGCTGCGTGGTGGCAGCGCTGGAGACCTGCGCCGTGCCCACCTCTGCCAACATTGTCGAGTCCCTCTTCAAGTTCGCGCGGAAATCGTTGCCCTGCAAGCAAATACCTGTAAGTTGCATCACGTTAACTTATGTTCTCCTAGAATTTATTCAAATAGACAAACGGTCTCCTGCACAATAACCGAGGTCACTCAAGTAGATGACGTCACAACGATGTTCTTGTACGGTGTACAAAAAACTTTCCGTAGTGACTAACGAACGTAGCATGCGAATGGTCCTATCATTGCTGAATTTTCTGTAAAAATAGCACCGGTTGTGCTGAGTTCAGATTGATTGTGGGCGAGAGCTATCATGTAGAAGATATGAATAAAAATTATAAATCAATCAAATGTAGTTTTTAATTTATAATTTTGTTTACATAGTGTTACCGTGCAAATAAATACATTTTTATGGTGTACATATATATGATCGAATTCTTTAATTGTTCTGTCTTTGTTCGTTAAAACATAGATTTAATAATTAGGGCACAAATTAATTTAAATAAAATTAATGGACTATTTGGGAAGTGACCTAGAAAGAGGATACTCATGTAATTTTTCCAACCAATCATACTACCAGGACGACGGGGCGGTCGGCGTCACTAACCAAGGGGCTGTAAGTTTAGTGTTTTTTTTTTAACGTGCTTTTTAGCTTAATATGTTTATTATTACTTTTTGTAAAATATGGAATGTTTAACATTTTAGTAGAATTGCGCGCGGCGATTGAAGGAACTGTTTTTAAATGACACATTTTTATTTTCAGTTATAATATTGCCTATTTTCTTTTATCGTTTCTGTAATTTAGTGTTTTTTTGTTTGTTTTAATGTACGCCTTGCAATCTACTATGTAACAACGTCGAGTATGTTAAGGATTCACCTCACCATACATTGAAGCTGTCGCAACTTTGAATAGTCTGATTCAAACCTAAGTCCTTTCTGGAGTACTCATCCTACACCATACTTTTTTAAGCGAGGAAATGTTAACCCGTTACTGGTAAAGGTCTTCTCTCGATTTCTTCATTAATAGACAGAATAAAAACTGCGCCCAATATGACCTCCAAATGTGGTCGCTTACTTTCAGGAACTCTGGTTCCTGGTGGACCGCCACCTGGTCTCAAGCCCAGAAAAGCCTTTAAAGATCTCAAGTTTCCCCCACCTAAAACAAATAATTACACTCAAAAAAGGCTCTTAATGCTATTGTGTTAGTTTATGACATTAAATAACAGAGTACAGAGTTTTTTACAGAATTTAGTAAAGTAAAAGTCCGCACATCGTTAACTCAGTAGGGTACAAAACGAAAGTTTGTTTATAAAAGCTTCCCATTTGTAGCTTCTCTCAAGGTCAGCTGCAACAAGACAAGACCAGTTCCGTTATGAAATTGTTAATCATGGATACAATGCTTCCCATTTATTAGCTTAAAATTGACGCTTAAATCTTCTCGGTTTTGTTAGAGTCGTTTTAATTAATTGATATTAATAAAACTAGTTAAATAGGTTATACATTAGTTAATTATTTAGAATGTGTAATTAGTTAATTAATAAAATTAATTATACTTATTTGATTGGTTAATTTATTAAATACTTTATAGATTAATCAAATATTTAAATGGTAATCCTGGCAATTTTAAATTTTCAGGAAACAAAAAACGATCCAAACTCCGGCAGCCGAGTGGCCGCGGCGTCGCTCACCGTTGCGGCGGCCATTGTTGCCAAGATGCTCGTTTAAACGTCTTGTTTGTGTCATGTCATTTGATACTTGGACAACTTTATAGTCTGCTATTTAATATGTGGTGTGACCAGCTTTTAATGTTATCTATGATTAATGTTATGGTATTTCTTAAAAGAGTACAACGAGTCTTGTTTGATATTTAATATGAAAAACTTGAACATTGTTCCTTCGTCTTCTTTTGTAAATACATATAAAGGCTTTTAAATCTATTATCATGTCACAAAACAATTTATTGTTAGTTGAAGCAATTCATTAAGCAATATTAATTTTAGTTAAATCTTGTAGTACAAAAGCATAATTTGTAATAAAATTAAATTTCAGTCTTATCTTTTTATAATGGTAAAAAGGTCAAATTAATTTTGTTTTAGAATTTAATTGTTTTAAATATGATTGACATATACAGTTAAACTACGTGACAGCCTAACGGTAAATTAGTCAGGCAATCTGATTCTCTTAATTATAATGACATGACATAATCAAAGATTTAGACGTAACTTGTAGTATTAGGGCTGAAGCCATCGTAAACTACATATCGTCCCTATATCAAGAATTTATCAATACTTTGCCTAAATGTTCGCTTCCATCCACTACGTGTCTAGACTTTATGTATATGACGGGTAATACCTACGGTTGGGCCACCAAACCTTTTAGAAATTTAAAATGTCATGGCTAGACAACTGAAAATGTCAAATTTAATATTTAAACATCGTTCCTCAATGATCGCCGTTGAGGTTAAAGGCCTTCTGAATGTTACAATATTTGTTTTATTTTGACATGATTATTTATTATGAAAAATATCTAATTTTTGATAAATTATGGTCCTTAGTTCGATATCGTCCCAATGATAACTAGAAACTATTATAGAATGTGGACAAAGTTTAAGGTTACAAAGAAATAATTACGTTATAATTGTCAGTTAATATACAAATACATCAAATGCAGACGCAAGAATTTTTTTTTTTTTGTAAATGACCTAATGGTGAAGTCTGCCTAGATGTCGCTAGTGTTTCCTCTCTAAAAAACTTACTAAAACTTATTTTTTTAACTGGCAACTGTTTTTTTAAGGTGTTAGCTTTGGTAGGTTTTTGCCCTCCGTGATATGGTAGTTATTTAAAAAGTTATCAACGTTCTAACGTGTGTCGACGAGCTATTTTAATGACATAATATAGAGTGCGTGTCATTTGTTTTGATAATTTTAAGTGATCATTTCTAAAGGATATTTTGTTTGTTAATTAACGTATATTAACATTAAGGAAATGAAATAAAAAAATAAATTATATTTCTTACGTTAATTTCACATGTTCTTAATATTTTTAACGGTAATAGTGTTTAGTTATTTACATTTAAGAGGAAACGTAAGTTACATATTTTTCTATGTTCTATTTTTAACGTAACCTGTTCCATGACAAGCTCACTTGTAGCCAATAAGCTTTCATAGTTAATATATTGTATATTATATCTATTTTTCAGTTTGAAATATTACATAGTATGAGTCCATTATCTTTTGGTCCTACCCGCAAATTAAAGTTCTTCAATATAGAAACATTACTTGTGGTGTTGTAGGTAAAGTGAAAAAAAAATTAAAAACTTGAACTAAAAGAAAGTACGATTTTGTTAACAATTCCATTAATACATTTGGAACATAATAGAATTGTGAAAATCTAATTGCAATTTATTCTGATACGGTTAAAAGAAGATATACTTTTTTTATGCCTACTATAGGCGTGGCTTGAAATATTTCCTATCTGTGAAAACTCGTCACGGGACAAATAAATGATTTTTAAAATGGTTCTAAAACTATATGCTATGACGATAACAAGAAATGGACATGACAAATCAGTTATTTATTGATTTCAATATGAAAGTATAATTTTTAATTACATAATTATATGTTACAAAGAGTCCATTTTGTTGTACGTGAAAAACATATGTATGCTGGTAATTACCAATTAACAAAGGGAACCTGATACTTTAACGTCATTGTAATGTCTTTTTGATCAACTATTTTTTTATTATTTTATGTACACAGAACAAGTAAAAATGACGTGAAATCGTAAACTGATAATGTGTCTCGTAGACCTTAAAAAAACTTCTTTTACAATTTTAAAATTAAATATACAAAACAAGAGAACACGCCATTGTTTAGTATTCTTCTAATAACAACAATGGCAAAAATTTATTTTTTATGTAAATTTTTAATTTATATCATTGTAATGAAATTAAAAACTTGATAATTTTTTTTTATTTTTTCTAATGGCGATTATAAAAATTGATAAAGTATTTTTTTAAAAGAATGCATAATATTTAATGTAATGAAAATGATACGTTCCCAGCTTATTAATACAGATGTTAAACCACATTAGGTCGTACTTGTGATATGTGTCGCTTTGTGATAAATACTAGATTGGACCTTCCCAGAAATATATTTATTGTGGTGTAATTTATTGTATTATTTTTTACCTTACCCTGATCTTCCATAGACAGACAGACAGACATGGGAAGTGTGCGCAGGAATTAGACCACTTGATTCCCACATCTTTCATCATTCTACCAGCCGCTTATGCAGCTGGTCGCCATCCGTTCTTGATATACCAAGCGTAATAATTGATTTCAAACTTTGTTTATTGTTCGTACAACAAAGCATTGGAACATGTTCCCGGCGTTAGTGTTTCCGGCTAATACTCAACTAGTGCGTACCATTTTTTTTAATAGGATATCACCAAATGAGCAGCAGACGCCTAATGCTAAGTGATCACCTCCGCCCATGAATGTCCAAACCGCCAGAGGAACTGCAGATGCGCTGCCGACCTTTAAGGAAGAAGTGAAGGACCCTAGGTCGTGTTGACTTAGGGTCCTTCAAGAGCTTGGAAATACCATTGGAGACAGATTTTTCGACTATATCGCTACTTTACATCAGGTGGAATTGTGATCGCGTACTAGTTGATTCATTATAAAAAAAAATCGTTTGTAAAATATCACAGTAGAATTACTGTGTATTACATGTTTTTTATAGTATGAGGAGAGAGCTGGTCGCCTAATGTTAAGTTACCCACGTCGACTAATCAGTATAGATAAGACTGCGCAGCCGGTTAAGAAAGGAGTACGCTCTGTTCCAAGCAGTGCCGGGCGCCAAGGTCAGGCAACAGAAGTATAGACATCATTGATAAAATGTCCACATATCTAATTTATATATTAAATAATTAGCCCAGCACTAATTATTGAAATAACGCCTATGACACACACGCTTGTCCGATTCAGAAGACTGAGTAGATAACTGACACTGAGTAGATAACCCTTACTTGAAGGAAATTAACAGCTAAGTCGAAAAACGGTAATTTTCCTTCTGTTTCTGTGAAAATCTACAAATTCTATTTTCTTTCTCAAAATCCAATTGTTTCCGTTCAGTTTCGCCGCTTATGTGAAGTATCGAAATTTTATATGGGTTCATATTTTAATAATATATTGAAAAAACAAATAACATAGACGCATTACTATGCTGTATTCGAAATCGATAAACAATGTTCAGTACAGCGACATCACTAAGGGCATTTTGAGGAAGTTTAATAAAAAAAGTTGGGTCTAGTACGCCACACAGTCGTCAGTTGTGACAAATGGCTTCGACACCATTGTAATTAGTCCCTCAAGTTATTGTTTGATTGATTCTCAAATCTCTCTATTTACGTTCTTTAAAATTTTAGTTATGTTGTGTAATCTGTTTGGTGGGAAGTAAAATTAGACGTTATGTAAACTTAAAATTTAACAGCAATTTTTTATATAAAGAAAAAATATTGGACGTTATCGACATAAATGATGCAACCCTTATTTTTTTTCTAGTAAATACCTGGGATTTTGTGGCTTGGCGTTCAAAAAGTTAAAATAATCATAAAGCAGTATTTTCTATTAATATATAGAATAAACATTTATAGTTATAAACCTCTACTGTATAAGACGACGAGAAGAAAGTCCGTACAAAAAATAGAAATATGATAGAACTGAACTGAAGTATACTCAAACTACAAATACACACAGACCATTCCAACCTAATCTTCTACAAAAGGTAGATAGGATCAAGAGTTTAGGTGATGTCTAACTAACCTTGAACTATTTTAAGGTTACTTTCGCACTAGTAGTACACACATAATTCCGTGCTTTATTTAAACGTCCTCATTAGGATATAAATGCGAAAATCTTGCTCCGGTTGCTGCAGATGTTAATGGCTTGCGGCTGTCATTTAACACGAGGCGTAACCTTTGCTTCATTTTCCCACAGTAATTTAAAGCTTTGATTTGCTTAACCTTACCTTTGTTGTTTTTCAAACTCCTTGGGATATGTTAAAAGATTTCTGGATCAAAATGAAATTACTCGTACAATATAATTAGGCGTTTATTGAGATACATGATTTTACTAACAATTGCAGACTCCCACTATCACACAATCTTCACTGCCCCTGCAATTAAATATACTTATTTAAGTACAAACAGAAACCGAGATGGTTCAGAGTAATAATTGGGCCTGATAGATGGCGCTCTCATCGAGTTTCAGGATTGAACAACGAAACGAATGCCGAAAAAATGTTAACTGAACCCGCTCATAGAAGGCAAGACAAAGTCTGCGGGGTCCGCTAGTAAAACTATAAATGTTCAACGACAAGGAACCATCAGATTTGTAGCACAGTGTAACTCAGTACTAGGGACTGCATACCACGGTAACTATATATTTTACCATATTATACTCAATGATAGGATCTGATTTTCAGCAATCGTCTATGCAATTTTTATGCAGAAACGTGTTTACATTTTTCACCATGAATTGTGACCTCATGGTCATACGTCTTTAAAATATTCTCTTGATCATCATTTCGTCAAGATTTATCATCTTCTAGAAGACGCATTCTACGTCTTCTAGAAGATGATAAATCTATTATTTGTTAAAATCTTAGACTGACCTCTGTTCTCAAGTAATACAACGATACCAAACGTCTACAACTACTGCCAGGTCTTATGCTTATTTCGTATCGATTTGTCATTAAGAGCAGTAAGTTGATCATTACAAATTATTCCAGATATAGTCTATACACCAACCTTGCAAGGTGTTCCATTGCGTACATATCTGAATAATGACTCGGCCATGTTAGCGGGCGTCGGCGTCTCGCATGACTCTAGAGCTTTGACGATACAGCTTGTCAGTTCCTCGTATTTACCGCACTGGTCCTATTCAACATAAAACAATTAATTTATAATAAAATATATAATCAAGTACGTTTGAGTTTGATATTACACTTCGTATTATAAAAAGACCACTCGCCGCGTCCGTCTGTCTGAACGCGCAAACTCAAAAACGGTGTTTGATACGGTTTTAATCAGTAGACTGAGTGATTAATAAATAAAAATAGAATTTTTTCCCATTACAAATCAAATACAGTATTGCCTTGACTCTAACTAGGATAAACTGTATTTAAGGAGCTTTAGTTGTCACCAATCTGGCTGATATTGAGTGCTGGTAAGTTGACAGTCTTATTAAAGCTGTTATAACGGCGATTTTATTAAGACTGCCTACAACGTTTGTAGGCGGTAGGCGTGAGGAATAAAACACCGTACTCCTGTACAGAGTAACACTTAGAGTTGTACGTTACGGAATGAAAAGTGATGGAATGTTTTTATTTCTTAAAATCTTATAATATAATATATACTTAAAATTAGTGGATGGGTGAGCGTGTGAAATGATAGTACATTGACGCCTTTGGTTCTGTCAGGTACCAGAGTTCGTACAAATAATTTTTAAGGTTTGCTTGAAATTATTTGGACAGCGACGATAAGCGACGGCCGATGAAATAGTTATAGCGGGTGCTATAATTTATGTTGTTTTTTTATTATTCGTTCGTTCGTACTTGAAATGTGACCAGCTACAGAGCTAATGTCTACCCTTACATATTGTACAAGTCTTGTAAGAAATACAAAAGATTTAACCATACATTTGTGAACCAAAAATTTGTGAAGAAGGTTTTATGTATATCTATTAAGGTTTCGTGTAAACTGACTGAAATATGACAATGTTCGTTTAAAAAGACCTAATAAGCTGAAAGGATATTACGACAGACGAAAATGTTGTCGTATATGCTCTTCTATCCGTGTGCATCCGGGAAACAGAACAGGACATGTAAGCATAAAAAATTGAAGTGAGCCCGGAGGAACTTTGTTTAATTTAATAGCAGCTTAGCAAGAAGTAAACGTATTTATTAAATGAATTATAAAGCTTAACTCTTTTTAGAAAGTACCTATGAAATGACTTACGCTAAGGCTCAAGACCTGAGCAGCCTCAATGGACGACACGCTGCTCTTGACCTTCTCGGCGCACTGGCGGATGGCGGCAGATTTTTCTTGGAAACACTCGGGACCTCCTTCCGCGATGAACACTGAAAAGTATTTCGTATATGGTATAATTATCTCTCTCTGTAAACGTCATATAATTAATTATATTAATGTTCTTAATCTTGTTGAATGAGTTTTACACGATCCAATATATAGGTCTGCTTAGCCAAATATCGGTGCAAAAGCTAAATAATCTAGAAATATATTTAGTTTCGTTATAAGTTCGATGGGGATTAGAATGGCGAAGAAGGAGGTTAGGCCTGCGGTACAATACACAGTTATTCTGTGAAGTCAAGGGAAGTAAAGTTCCCTTTCCCAGCCGACCCATCCGTGCAACTGCTGCACGAGCTGGTGATTTTACTACCATTCTAATCTTAGCTTTAGTCCAAAAGTTTTCCTAAGTTATGTGTGACAAAATATCACTTATACAGGAGGTACCTAGTGTCATAATTTTAATTTCTTAAAACATTTCCTCTTCCATAGTTTCACTTACAAGCGATACGGTCGCCGTCTTTGTAGCACACGAAGTCAATAAGTTGGTCCGTAGCGTTGTTGGCTGACCCGATACCGTCCCGGCTCTTCTGGTCGAGGCATGGCGCCACGCCCGCCGTCAGACTGTGGATGCAACTCTTCAGCTGAGGCGTTTTCGCGCAGTACCTAAAACAATAATCACAATAAACAAGTTGTAATGATGTTACCCATTTACCATTGCTATCCCTGATGCGGTATTAGTGTAGCTTAAAAAACGAGTAAATTTATTTTCGTTGTTTTTATGTTTAGAAATCTTAGAATGGGTCTAGAAATCCCAAAGTTGTCAAGAGAGTGATAATAAGCTTTCTGAAATAACGGCTTTCAGCCATTTTGATTGCCCGATTGATAAGAGGGGGTTTTTCACGGTGTATGTATACATATGTACGTGCGTACCACTGTGTCCTCCTGTTGCCTAAATCGATGACCGATTTTGAATTCTTCAAGTTGTCATTCGATTCGTCTTTTCTCCCGGAGTGTCATAGTTTATTGGTGTTTTAAATTCCTTATTATTCTAACTATTGCTCATTATTTGAACTCCCTTATTTTCAAACTATGTAACCTTTTTATGAGTAAAGAACTTATACATATTTCGTAACCGTTTCAATAATTTATATATATAACTTACTTCTTGAAGACTTCATCCAGAGCGCCGTTGGGCTTGGCTTCTTCTATTTCGCGTTTCAGAACGTTGACATCGACCAGGCCCATTACACATTCAATAAAAGTCTTGATCGATTTCTGAAGAACAACATGAATGGATTTCTTTACCACTTTTTATAAAGATAATGTTTGCGTGGGCAATATTTAATGCAACATCGTCGTTCATAGCAATAGGCAGAGATTATAAACTATTTTGTATGCGTCTAGCATACTTCTTTCACTTCTGCTACATTGGCATGTAGTCATATACCCCTGTCGATTGCGGATTTTCTTATAATTTCGCTCTTCCTTCCTCTTGCTTCCTTTTGCTTACTCTTCCTTCCTCTTTTTTAGCTACATCACAAATATAATCTAAAAGTCCGACGAAGGCCCCTTACAACAATGAGGAAAAAATATCTCTTTTATTCCTCCTTCATTTAACTTTTTAATCACTATTACATAATAAGACTTTGAAGACGAAAACCTGTTGCCGACCCTACAGGGCAGGAGCATGAGTCATTGTTATAAATAATTGAAGCAATAAATAAATACATGGATAGTTTGTTACCTCGACGTCGTCAGTTTTGTCTTCACTGCCGCTCTTCTTGCATTGCTGTCGCAGCATGTCCTTGTATTGCTGCTGCTGACTTTTTGACAGCTGGTACTCTGCTAGTACACCTGTGATATACATACACTTATTATATCAAACGAGCTATTAAAGAAAATAAAACTTATTGTTACAGCGCCATCCCTTGTTTGGTTTTTACTTTATTGTCAATGGTCATGCATTTAACCTACTGTTACCTAAAAATTCTATGAGATGGCGCTACATGTCATTCGAATACCAAGTGTGTTTTCCATAAATCACGATCTTAAAAAGGACGCAAAGCGAAGCTCAGTTGAGCAATACGGTTTAATTTCTTATTTAAGGAAACGTCAAGGGGATGTTTGATACATTTTCTGCACTCATCCAATACAACCTAGTTTAGCGCAATTGCAATGTATATTGGGAGTGTGTAGTTCCAAAACTGGACTAACATTGAGCGAAGGATGAATTTAAAGCGGTGATATCTGAGCAGTTTATTGTCTGGTTGGTAAATCGCCTATGAAAAGCAGATTATACCAGTGAGTTTCACATTCCATTAGACAGGACTCGGTACCATGTAGTCATATATTTTAAACAACATATATCTGTATAATTAAATAATTATTATTTTTTAACTAATAGTAAATTGTATATTATTCTAGATAAATAGTCATATAATCGCCGTCCGGGTCGTTAATGCATTCTGACCTCCAAAAAAGTAAATCACCTCTCGGTGCATGTTAGGATCATATCAGTGTAACAATATACCTACGTAAAAATATGTATGTGGAGTTGGTAAATAACACAATGGAAATGTTTAATATTTGTTTTTAATTAAAGCTTTATCAGTGCTCTATGACCCTCTTGGTCGGACCACCTTCCTATCTAAACTAAACAATTTATGTAAGCTACGAATGAAATGGTTTTGTTGGCTTCTTTTTCTTTTAGACCCCTATTACTACTAGTATAGTACCAGTCAAAGTGGTTAACGACCACCAATATTTGCGGAAATTGAGAACAATGGTGCATTTATGACAATGGGCTCCCACTTATTACCTTGTTACAAATATACTCTAGCGAAATATAACCTGGGTAAGATAGATAATTTATATATATTCGTACGTGAAGCAAAAACTTGTGAAATATTTTTTAAAATATTGTGAGCACATGGGTGGTTGAAATTTGGCATAGTTTCCATGGTGGACGAGCGAAGAAGTAAATTAAAATAAATAAAACATTCATTGATTATTTTACAAAAAACAGTTATTTAATGAATTAAGTCGAATTTGGACCACTGGGCGATCATTAGTAGCTAAATGGTTATTACTGTATCATATATTGTGTACTTTATGGATGATACGCTTCGATTAGTTTGATCTGTTTGGTATTGATCGATCGATCTGGAATCTTTCGATGTAAGTTTCTATTATGTCTAATTAAAATTCATACTGAACACACATTATGGACCGATGTCGTTACATTTTCCAAAATGTTCAGACCAGGATTATTGGTATAAAAAAATCTTATTTCCCTTTTAGGTTAAGAATAACTATGTAAAACGTAAAAGAAAACTTCAGTTAAGAAACTGTAGCCAGGTTTACCTACTAGACTTTTAGTTACTGTATTATTTTTATCTCGAAATCGAGTTTGAAGTCATCGACCTTGCAACGAAAAATGATAAACTATGCGCTTTATCGATTTTTTTAAAATACAGACAAAGCTTATCGTGTTTCATAATGTATTTTCCTTAAATATAAATAAATAATAAAGGTTAACGTAAACGTTTAACGACAATATAACTACTAATATTGATATTAATTTAGTTAAATAACTTTGGCTGTTCTAAGTACCTACTAATCTAATACGATACGCTATGCTTACGATAAGAAAAGTTCCATTCAACTTTCCTTTAACGGTAAACGGCAATTCAATATAATGTTGAAAAGATTCTAAAGAACCTTTTCAAGATTGTATTAAAATTAAAATACATTCAATATGAAGTAGAAAAATATGAGACCGCCTATGCTGTGATGATTTAACCCTAATAAGTTACAGCTAGCGAACTGATCGCAATCTTAAAAGGCAATGATCCAGAATTCGTTGTATCAAGATCATACTTGAAAACGTACTTGCGGTTTTGGATTGTTGACCATTGGATAATCGTGAGGGTATTGGCGCACATTTATTTTCTATTGAATAAACAACTGCTAGACCAAATTATGACCAAGTAACGAAAATTTTCGGAAAATTGGTACACGAACTATGATCAACTGTGATCTCTCGTTCTCCGATACGGTACGAAGAACCATAGAAATCCAATCGGAAGTTTCGAAAACAAGTAAAAACAAAAGAAACCACACAAATGTAAGAAAAAACTTGTGAATTCCTCGATAATGTTGTTTCGATTATGATCGATCATCACCTAGTAATTGAGATTTCGATTATGAAATTAAGACAGATGATAAAAACGCCATACATTCCAGTTTACTAACAGCAAGATTACAACGAAGTGTTTGTTACGGGCTTCAACAAACAGTACAGTGTACGTACACTTCCTGTTAATTCCCGTCGATTGTAACTCGTAAAAGGCCCTCGAAAATAAGTTTAAAATAGCCGCATCGTGGCATATTAGCGGCCGTGTCGCTTTGACGATGTAAATTGGTAAATGGCTCGATCTGCAGCACAGGATGTGAGG
>DWTW01000823.1:0-14453 GCA_018246275.1 Papilio slateri | reverse complement strand
CTGAGAGTAATTACAGAAAAAAATGAAGTTAATATCAATTTAATAGCTGCAAAAACTAAAGTAGCACCATTAAAACAGATTACCGTTCCACGGTTGGAGTTATGTGCTGCAGTACTGCTAGCGCATTTACTGCATGAAGTAAGAAATATTTTAAACATTCCTAGAGAAAATATTTTCGCCTGGACTGACTCAATGGTAGTTCTGTCTTGGCTGCAATCGCCGCCTAACAGATGGAAAACATTCATAGGTAATAGAGTTTCGGAAATTATACAGCACATGAACAATGATCAATGGCATCATGTAAAGTCCTTAGAGAATCCTGCCGATCCTGCTTCCCGTGGAATTGGTGCGCAGGAATTACGAATGAATAAAATATGGTGGTATGGACCAAGCTGGCTCAGAGAGGAATACATATTATACGAAAGGACAGGCATTCCTCAAACAGAATTAGAAAGAAAAAAAAATGATATTAAAATATTACATCACATAAAGGAAGTATCTATATGGGAAAGATTTTCAAATTTGACTAAATTAAAAAGAGTCTTAGCCTACTGTCGAAGATTAACTATAAAAAAGTCAGAGGAGAAACCTATATATTTAACTAGCAAAGAATTACAGATTATTATGGACAAATTTATATTGCATTACCAAAATAGTTGCTTTAGTGAAGAAATCCAAGATTTGAAACGTCACAACAAAGTAAAAAAAAGAAGTAAACTTATCACTTTAGATCCCTTTGTTGACACAAAGGGCATTCTAAAGGTTGGAGGCAGATTAAAGGAGGCAAATGTATCAAGTGATTTTAAACATCCTGTTATTGTACCTAATAAGACTCACCTCATGAAGTTGATAATAAAGGATGCACATTTAAAAACAATGCACGGAGGTCCACAACTAATGATGTCGTACATTCGATCAAAATTCTGGATTTTAGGACTGAAATCAGCTGTAAGACAATGCGCCAGAGAATGTGTAATTTGTCTTAGACATAAAGGTAGAACAATTCAGCAGCTCATGGGTCAGCTGCCTGCTATGCGGGTTACACCACAAAAACCTTTCCGGAACAGTGGCGTGGATTATGCTGGACCCGTCCAGATTAAGACATCAAAGGGTAGAGGTAACAAATCTACCAAGGGATACATATGTATATTTATTTGTATGTGCACAAAAGCGATACATCTAGAGGTTGTATCGGATCTTACATCACAGGCGTTTATAGCCGCATTTCGGAGATTTGTAGCCAGAAGAGGTTACTGTGAGAATATATGGAGTGATAACGGTACGAATTTCATCGGTGCAGCTAAAGAATTAAAGAACTTATTTCTAAAGGCTCGTGCCAATCTTAACAAAGAGATAGCTGAAATGTTAGCAACAGATGGAATAACATGGCATTTTATACCGCCGAAATCGCCAAATTTTGGAGGACTTTGGGAAGCTGGTGTGAAGTCAGCCAAAAGACACTTGACAAGAGTAATTGGCTCAGCTACGATTACTTATGAGGAGATGTCGACATTGTTAACACAAATAGAAGCTTGCCTTAATAGTAGACCTTTATTTCAACAAGAGGGTGATGAGCAAAATATTCTAACTCCAGGTCATTTCCTAATAGGCGAACAAATAACAAGTGTACCAGATCACACTGATTACGAAATCTGTAAAGTAAATCTGCTTACAAGATGGCAACTTTTGCAACGAATGACCTCTCAGTTCTGGAAGCGCTGGCATTTGGAATACTTGCATACAATGCAACAAAGATACAAATGGCATACTAGAGTTCCACCACCGAATGTGGGAGACATTGTTATTATAAAAGAGGAGGATATCCCGCCAACAAAATGGTTACTAGGCCGAATAGTTCACCTACATCCAGGAGCTGACCAACTAGTACGAGTTGTGACGGTTAAATGTAAAGGGGATTCGATCCTGAAACGACCATTATCGAAATTGATCTTTTATTATTTAAATTGTTGAGAATAAATCTTTTTAAACCAAACTTTTGTAAGTTTGGTTTAAAAAGATTTTTGAAGAAAGAAGACTTTATACAAAATAATAATACTCATAGCACATGAGGAATGACATGAGCCAAAGCTCAACAGAATATTGTTTGGGTGTGAATGTCATGGCTGCATCAAAGCACTCCGGGGCTCTTATTGACCCCATGACAAAAGCAGATTTTGATATTAATATTGTAAGAAGGCATAAATAATAAAAGTGCTTACCAATGTTAGTGTTTAAGGTATCCTCTTCCTAGGAAATGGTACTTTGAGATGATTGCATCGCTGCCTGCATTTTGGTTACTTTTAACATTTCCTGCAAAAAAAACGATGTCAATATTTTGTTCAAGGCCCTCATACCTGTTGCCCAGACGAGGCAGAATTTGTGTCTTGCAACAAAAAGAGTCATCCATAGAATTACCTATTGCCACATTTGAGCCTCAGTGATATCAGTGAAACGGGGATTATTACAGACCTGTCTCAACCTGAGTATGATTAAATAATGCAAAATATCACTTGTTTTGCTACGAAATATAATTCTGATTGTTAACTGACCTCCTGCTATTTATACTGCTGCTTATTTCCAATAACTTTAGTTTTTTGCTGTCCAAAAAGTATTTTATTATAGACTAGTTTCCATTTTCTTATTTCTGAATTGCCTATTACATCACCATAGATTATTATATAATATATGCTATAGGTAAGCTATAAACTTAAGGAAAATAATGCAGCAAACGATTACTTACATAGTCATCTAAGATGCTAAACTTTTAATAAATAAAATTTGAATATCAAGATGTAAATCAGAATCTGGAACTAGTTTTTTATAGCTGCACAATAATCATAAAACTTGACTGAACCCCAGTACAGAATTGTTCATTGTCAGAGATGCCTATGTAGACATATTCTGCCTCCTTACTACTATTCCTATAGCCCCATTCATTTCATTTTTCCCATTCATTCTTCGCTCAATATATTTGACATGACTACCATCTCTACTGAACATATCTCCCAAATATACAAACTCATCCACCTGTTCCACATCTTTAACATTAACGTTTATTTCAATTACTGTCTTATTTTGTTATCTTTAAAATAACATTATTTTCATCTTGTGTACGTTAATATTCATACTCGTACCTTCCAATGGACCATTCGTTAAATTCAGTATAAATTGTAATTCTTTCACAGATAATTTTTTTATTACTTTTTTACAAATTACCCCAATCTTTAATCCACATTCTTTGTCTTTCAAACCTTTCAAACAATCACCCATAGAGAGTTTGAACAGCCACGGGGTTACTACACCACCATAGTTCTGTCTTACAGCTTTTTTTATGCTAAACCAGTCTGAGTAGGATATTATGAGAAGAATAGTGATTATACATAATCTTCATCTGGTGAATTTGTGTTTCTATAAACCTTTCTTTTAGAGCCCACTTTAGGGACGTACTGCACACCGGTCTTGGCATGACGGATTCGTACATGATGGAAAGAGTAATGGTAGCGTTGGACAGAGGCACTTCCCCTTATGTAACAATGGCAACATTTGCGAAAGCTATGTCCCTCTATCTTCGTGGAAGTTTGGAGGAGAGAATCACTTACGCGTTCACCGTAAGATTTTTATATGAGCTAAAATCATAAGTTATTGACTTTATTTCGAAGTTCATAAGTATCTCGATTCAATCATGCTAGGTCCAATTTCAGTCCTCTTCCCGTTCCCATCGTTTCGTAATAAGGATAGGATGGGAAAGGGAAGAGGATTGGACGGGGAGAGGATGAATAGGATAAGAAAATATCCTTTTTCCTGACTATCCCCTCCACTGTTCACTAAATGTAGGCAACGCATCTGCAACTCCTTTGCTTGTTGCGGATGCCTATGAGTAGCGGTCACTTATTACAGCAAGTGAATCGCTTACTCGTTTGCCACCATATTTGGTTACTGTGACAAAAGGATTAGAAATGTTTTACAAAAGAGTTTACTTTGATACTTAAAAACAAAATATTAACATTAACATGTACATATATCCTGGAGTTGTGTATTTTAACAAAAAGTAACTATGATTAATTTTTCCAACTTAAATCTACTGAACGCCGCAATTTACGTCCTCGTTATCAAAATAATTTGGGGATTTGGGCATTGTGCCCAATATTGTAAATCAACTGTTTTACAAAAGCGCGAATGTCTCCGCAATAACAGTTCTCAACCATTTACCAATTAATATAAAGGACTGGTTTGGTCCTTTGAACATTAATTCAATTGAAGATTTTTTTAATTATCAGCACCTAAATTAAATAATACATAGATTAAGTTATCGCTCTAAGTTTGTATTGTTATTTTGATTTGAAACTTTAAGTTGTTCGCATTAAATTTTACACCTAGCCACTATCATTTTGCACGCCCGATGGTGTAACTTGATACTATTATACTTACAATGTATTTAATAACTTTACCATTGTACACAGTTAAGCAATAAATAAATTTTATTACTATTATTAATGTAAACGTATCTGCAACTCCTCAGGTATCGGGAGATGATCAGCGTTGGTGATCGCTTAAACAATATTGGTTTTGGTTACTTTGGTAGTTGAACCCAATATCATGGAAACCATATGATTTCCATGAACTTTAATATAAATTCCTACTGTATCTTTCATTAGTACTTTACCTTATCTTATATTTAGTTTTGTAGAAAAGATAAGTTTAGAGGCGGATAGCTTTGTCTTTTTCAGTAAAATAATATGAGTTTACCTTTTAAGTAAAAGTTTATGTCTGTAGTATTTCATATTTTTAGTGCTATGATTTACTGGGAGAAGGTCATTTGCGACGTGAAACGATGTATCAATTGATGAAAAAGAGCTTAGCGAAATCTTCAAGAGACGATGACGTAGAAGAAGCGGTAAAGGTAAGATTGTGTGTATTCTTCAAAAGATATATGTAGTTGAAAATATTGTTATATGAGAACATCACTTTCATCGGTACAGGAGTTGAAAAACTCTCAGATTTAGTAGCGATGAATGATATAACTACGCGACGTCATAATAATTGTTACTAAGAATATTCGCATTTGATACTTTTATAAAATGAATTTCGTGTCTTGGTGCGAAAAAGGCGCCTTCTGTTTGTCACCGAGTGAAACACAAAATATCCTTATATTACGACAGCCAGTCTTAATTAAGCGCTAACCATTTGGATACATGGCGACAGATGGCGCTACAACGTCCATTTTGTTGATTATGTAAAATTTGCAGTTGTTACAGACCGATCTGTTACAAGTAATATTCTTCATTAATCTTTTACAATAAGTTCAAGTACATAATGAAGAACTATAACCATTAAATACGCATTCTAGACGAATGAATACGAAAAAAAATATACAGGGCCAGAACTATTTTAGATTAAAATTTCTGTCTGCACCTCTAGATCATTTTACTTAAAATATTTTTTTAAAATATACGATTGTCATATTTAAATATATTCTTGAATTTATTATATTTTTAAAAGAAATTAATAAAACACAAATTCCCATGTAAGAAATTCGCTTTTCTACGAGCTTACTACCCAGCCAAAACCAACTGACTAACCTGTAACAATTAATATTATCACGCATCAAGTCATACATCTGGAAGAGTCTGGAAAATAAACCAAAGACCTAAACTAAAGAATAGAACTCTTATAGTAAACACTTATAGTGGTTAAAAAAGCTATTTTATCAACAGGAACTTGTGGATATAATGCTAAAACGCATGGACGCCGATTTGGATGGAGTGATAAATTTCAACGATTTTCATGAATCAGTGACTAAGACACCATCACTGTTGGAAAGTCTTGGATATTGTCTGCCCGAGAGACCGGCTGTTTACGCTTTCGTAGCAACCTGGTGTCCGGCTTGGAAATCTATGTGAAGGCAGTTAATGAAATCGTGTACAGATAGTTCCACAAAACTTGGCGCGCGGCGCTATTTGCGTAACGCTTGTATAAATATCACCGACCGGTTGTAAACGTCGTAAGATTATAATAGGACTAGGCATATTATAAATTATGAACTGAACGAATCATCCACAACTTTATGTATGCATCAAGTCATGTCAAACGCAACAAACCATTTTTTTTTTAATAAACTTGTTAGATATTATTTTTATATATAACTGTCATGTCCAACCTAAAGTAACGCTGTAGGACGTTGGACGTTGTTTACAGTACGTTACAATGTTGATCGAACTATGCCAGCTTCCACGCCCCGGTGCTCGACAAAGCTCGTTAAAGCACACACGGTCACATAGCGCCTCGCGCCGAGCTGAATTGAATAAGCGAATACGTTACCATCAGATTGTAAACATCGTTAGTATCTCTCTAGTCTCAATAGCTATATTGTAAATAGAAGGAAAATTGTCAACTGAACATATAATTTCCATTCGACGTATCATTTCAAACAAAACAAACCTATATTTTCTTTGATAAACATCTTTTGATAATATTATTTTTATATATACGTAGATATTTATAGATTAGGTGTGTCAGGTTGGATATAATACGCAATTTATATTTATCTTTCATTCTTACTTTATCGTAGTAACTTAAGTAAAATACCAGTTAACAATTTGAATTTGACAGTTTAAAAATTGTCAATGATTCGTTTAGTTCACAATTTGCCGTCAGATTATAATATCGCTAGTGAAATTATAAACTATGTTCACAATCTGACTAAAATATATATTTTCATATTCAATACATTCAAATGTTTACTACACTGGTCGTCAAAAGTGACAAAATTTTAAAATTGCAATTTTATTCCGAATTATAGAGGTTTTGAAATAAAGAAAAACGTCTTACAGAGAATTTCATCAACTTTCTTTGAAGGTGTAGTTAGTTGTATTTAACGTTTTTAACTTTAACAAAAGATAAAAACCAAATAAGTTGTTTAAGTTTTAAAAACAACATTAATATGTATGTTTTACAATTTATTTACATTTTTTATAGACTTCAAAAAGGAGGAAGTCCTCAATTCGTCTGTATGTTTTTTTATGTTTGTTACCTTAGAACTCCGCTCCCGCTGAACCGATTTCGATTATTGTTTTTTTATTCGACAGGTAGAGTTTGTTTATCTTAATAATGGCTAATACGTAGGCTAAGCTATAGGGCGTACATAAAAATGATATATGAAAGAATTGTAGATCTCTAAAAATGCTAAATAAAGGTCTGCGTGGCATATCTCTATCTTCTACGATTATCTCAAAAGAACCACTTTTTTCTTCAGAACAATCAATAAAAATTTCACACTATTCACTTATTTTTTCGCATTCAGTATTAATATACATATAACTGTGTTTGAAAGCTAGAATTCTGAATGAACATTCTGACAATTTATAAAATATCAAAAGTTGAAAAACTACACGCAAACGAAATATTCAATAGCCGTCGCGCGGTAGACATCTCGCGGGCCGGACGCAGCGATATGTTAATTAGGAAAGTTTTCTCTTTGACCGCTAGTACAAAATAGCGAATGACCCCGCAATATGGCAATAGCTTGAAATGATATATGGATTGAATAGAATACACTATAAATAAATCCAAGATTTAACAGTGGTAGAGCCGCAATAACAACATCTGTTGCACGAATTGGCCGGCTCGACCGGCGTGAAGTAGAAGTATTCTGCGTTTCGTCTGACGTCTGACGAGTGAGATGCCGGAAGCCTGTCTGACGTTAACCCTCCTCGGGCATATATATGAAATATTATTAGGTCATCGAAATAATTTACTAATATTTCTTTTAACCATGTCCAATCAAGTTTTAAACTTGGTTTGGAAAAATATTAAAAATATTGAAAGGATGAATGATGAGAGAGTGACAAGACAAATTTATCTTGGAAAAGTGAGTGGCAGTGTTGGTAGGGGACGTCCCAGAAGAACTTATATCGATTAGATTAGTGACATACTAAAGAAAGGCGATATAAGGAGTACCCGTAACCGACGAGCATGTATATGTAGATGTATGGATGTAGATGAAGCAAGAGAGGTGTGCCAGGATCTCGCCAAATGGAAATCCGTGATCTCTGCCTACCCCTCTGGGTTACGGGCATGACATATTTATTTATTTAAAAATATTAATGATATCACTTATGTACTAAAAGCTAAAAAATACATAGATACTTCAGTCTCATCAATAGGCAAGGGTTAAATTATAATAGATTCAACAATTCACTAACAATCAATAAATTAACAAAACTTTTAACAAAAAAAACCGACTTCAAAAAGATATTCTAAAACAGAAAAATGCACTAAAAAGTAAAAAAAAATTATGCAAGTAGATATAAAAATACATATACCCAATTAAAAAACAGAATAATTTTAAGCAAATAAAAATAATTTTACACAATTAGACATAAAAAATAATTTTTATTTTTGGAGTCGATGTGAACGAAATACTACATATATGAGAATTCCTTAAGAAAACTATTTTGCAAAGGAACTTTAATATGAAAATACCTATCGATCTTAATACACTAAAATAGACATCTCACATTTATTATAACTTATTACAGACCTACCTTGACTGACACCAAAAATAGGCCGGGAGGTACCCGCAGTGGACATCTTTAGGCAGCTAACTGGAGTAATTGAAAAAAAATTATTATACCTTTTAGTTTTTAATTCAAAGTAATGTATAGTATCTAGTGGTATCACTTAAGGTAACAAAATGTTTTTTTTTACAATAGGTACAGTCTGTAGATGAACTGTTCAAGAATAATATATAAGTACATATAATACGCCCCAACTCCAACAATTAACAAAGGGCTGTATGTTTAATTAAGTCCTTTGACTCTACCCGTACTCTATTCTCTACCAATTTTACTTTACTGTTTTGAAATTCAAAGATTTGTGTACCAACGCTTAAAGGATTTGATCAAAATGTCTCATCTATTCCATTTACATTGCGTCAGAGACGAAAATTAATTGCCTTGCGTGAAATTTGTTCATGATTAGACGTTAGAATGTTAAATATTTTAATGTGTGTTTTAAATGTAATTAAAGTTAAAAGATGTGGTAGAATATGGAAAGTGGATTTGGCTTTCGTACATCTCGCCCGAAGAACTCGTAAACCATACTTAGTTTCAGGCCCTCAGACCAGGCCTTAAAGCTGTTGTAATGATTTCATAACTGCTCACAACTGTAATCTGTACTCTAAACTGTAATCTATATGACACGATTGGTTAGAAAAATGCAAAATCACAGTTGTTAAGCCATTTCAAAGTGATTGTATTGGTATAATAAGGGGTTAGGTCACGCAGCCTACTTATGTTTTGCTGTTGATCCTGTCTACCCTGATTTGGTTAAAAATATTCTACAGTTTTTGTACCACGAGAGAGACTTTTTGTGTGGCTCTATTTAATTTTCATGTGCATATTATATTGGCACATTATATACAGGTAGGCCATGAATTTGTTAACATTTAAATGACCAATCTCGCTCAGACGCAAGCAGTGCGGCGGTATTAGGATCGGCTATCTCGTCTCCTGTAAATTTAGTCGCAATAGATGGAGTCATGGTATTCTAGCATTTGTTTTGTAAAGCAATTTTATTCAAACATTTATTCGTAAAATGTTGTTATGCGTTTGATTCGTCTTGAGTACAATTTTCATTTAAGCGCCGCGCAACAGATTTATGGACGGGCATACGTTTAATTAAATTCTAAATATTGTGCACACCCTTACGCCATATTTTCAAATAAGACGTAAAATTACATCCATACAATATCAAGATTTAAAGTCCGATGATTTAAATATACCCAAAAATCGTTCATAGCCCATCCTGTATTACAGATAGCGACCTTCAAAATGAATTAACTATCAATTCAGTGCGTCAGGTAAATCTGTTTATAATATTGCGCATTTCGTGTTGTCATATCCAATGCCGCCCACAGTCAGCTTTACGGTTCAGAGTTGACCTTAATTGCTAAATGCATAGTCAAGTTTAATTATGAATTTTGTATTAACAAAATAATAGTAATGTTTTACATAAATTGCATTGGAATTAGTCACTGCATTACGTACTACGCCGAGGACTCTTGGTTTGTTTGGCGAAGGAAAAAATATGTCAGCGATATCTTTCAAATATTATACATTTTATTTTGTTATTATTTTTTAGAATGTTGAAAAGAAAAAAAGTAGATAAAAATGAGAAATGATAAATTTCGAAAACCATCCAATTTGATCTGAAAACATACTAGTATGATTTTTATAATTTGAAACTGGGTCGCATTTGTTCAGTCATTTTAAATATTTTTGTTTAGCATTGCAGATTATTTATGTAAATGTTTTGTCCAACAATATTTATGTCTTATATGTTTATTTGCGTATATATCCGATTTCGACGGATTATATATTTATAATATAAATAATGCATATAGTTAAAAGCATCTACCACTACCTCATGGTAGGAGTTGTAAAATATTTTACCATAATCATTTGTAATCATTTGTCGTTGGGGTGAAAATTTTATGATTTTTTGAAGGTATTTTGTCTGAATATAAGAAATTTAACGCCGGCATCGTTGAGACCGGGGCATCGAGTGTGAGGTGATTGATTAAAATGAAATTATGAATGATTAATGAAGCGAAATACGGCCTTTGCCCTTGTGCACGCTCCTGAGGATTTATTGCGGATTATTGAGGATTTATTGCGGATTTATTTATTACACGTAACTTTTTATATCTGCAATTTATTTGCCTTATGTTAACAATATTTTTTTCCATTATCCGATTATCAACTTTGCGAACATTTTAACGCGATTGACGTAGATAAAACTTTCATGCAATTTTCATGATGATGGATTCAATGCCCAGTTGTAACATTGCGTCGTCTAACGTTGCGTGGGCTCCACTCAGTGGTGAGTTTAGCCCACAGTTCGTCCGACATGCGGTCCGTCCAATTTCTTTTATAAATAAAATATAATTGGCTACACTACAAATTACCGTATGTATGGAAGAGTTCGATTCGAAAACGACGACGAAATTGTTTTTCCCTCTGACCAACCCGAAAGAGTTGTGAAATCGTATTATTACGTAGGGACCTAATTATTAAAGCTTTTCCAACAAACAAAACACACCAAACAAACAAAACAAACCATTAAGCTAGTCTTAATGTCCTGAGATAAAAGTAAACTTTGCTTTAAGTAGTTGGAACAACATTGTTGCACCGCTTTATGTGTCGTGAAGACGTAGATTGATAACATTGTTGTTGCAGACCCAGTCCGTGTTGTAACGACTTTTCTCAACATCAAATGCTCGTATCGTTTGAATGTACTATGTTATCATTAATGAATGCTTTGGAGATACTATTTTATCACAATATTGCAGAAGATTTTGTAAATTCGTACAAAGAAAATTAGGCAGAGTGTTCTCGTCTGCGACTTGACGTAAAATACGATTTTCATCTTTAAAGGACACAAGAACAAGTTTTTATACTGTCTCTCCATTTTCTCTGTTCTAAGGTTCTAAATCATTCTAGTGGCTATTGTAACTTAAATATTTTTAAGCTATAAAATTACATACACTATATGCTTGGCGTCTCACACAATTTTCGCACTTTTTCACTTCTCGTATAACCGCAACGTGTTCGTCGAACAGATAGCAAATCGTGCAAAATGCAAATCCGTTGTTTAGAACATACCGGGGTAGGGCGAGCGAGGTTCATTCAATATTTATGGTTATTTGTTCGTGAATTTTAAACGTATGATCGGTTTCAATACTATTATGCAAATCCATTGTCTATTTGTTAACCTGAGTCTAGTTGTTACGGCGAAAGCATTGATTTCAAAATTATTGATCGGTATAATTCGATCATAACCATACAGACAGAAATCCTCGTACACATTAGTATTTACTGTCATCATAATATTTATTGATGGCATACAATTGGGCAAAATGTTATATTTAGTAATGGTAATAAAAAGTGATAATGTAATATTAACCATCTCTTGCATGAACGTCTTGAACATCAGAGATGCTGCAGGTCAGCAAATTAATAAAAATAATTGACAATTTCAATAGTTCAGATTTTTTTTCTTTTAGAAAAAAAGCAGCAAATGAGCATGCAGTTTACCCGCCATGAAGCTACCCATAGGCATCTGCAACAAACTAATGAGCTGCAGATGCATTGCCTACTTTTAATAGACAGAGGAAAGAAGAAACAGAAAAAAGTATATTTCTTTTTCCTATTTATCCCCCATCAAATCCTCTTCTCCCTCCCATCTTTTCCTTATTAGAAAAAGTAGGAGGGAGAAGTGGACCAGAATTAGGCCTCCGGTACCTCACTCATTAGACAAAACCCAGAATACCTTTACTTCACGCCGGTCTTCTATAAGGTCGTGGTATTTCACCGGTCTCTACCACTGTACCACTTTTGTTATTGACAACTTCAAGATTATTAAATTGTGCCAATATTACAAATGAAAGCAGAATTTGTATTATACAACCTATATATAAAATAGTTATATTGTTAGAAATTGAAAATATGGAAATGTTAAAAGTATCGGTCTCTAAAGACCCTACACCCCCTTACATTTGCGAGAACATTTCTTTCTTGTTCAATCTTATTCCATAAATATTTATACCCACGTATCGAGTTTGCAAACTAGAGAATAGCCTCTTTGTAAAAATAAGTTCCGAATAAAACTACCTTCGTAAGCACCAATACGTGATTGCTATCTGGGCATACATTTCCGTATATCAGTTTTATCCGTTTATTATCTTTATTTTATATTATAATTTATTTATTTACAATGTCAGTACGTATTTAAATAATCTGAGAAATAGTTAAGGTGTAAAATATAGCAGTCAGGGCTACTAGCGGAAGTTGAATGTTAAATGTAGAAAACTTAATAACAAAAATTATAAAATATTTCCATCTAGTATGATTAAAATTATGCTATTTTACTTTGCGAAGCTTACCAAGAAGAACGAAACATGTTATTTACCAGTTAAATTAATTTATAACCATTAAACTTATTGGTACCAGTACTGTCTACACAAAACCGACTGACTGGCATTATATAACTGGCAGCAAAGAAAAAGAATAAATTTTATTTTATTTTTCTACATTCTTCGCGGGGTCGGCGATGGTGTTTTGTTTTATCGTTCGTCCTCTATCGCCACCAACATGTTTTATATTGTATTATAATTTTCATAAATTGTTGCATAAATACTTAACAAGTACAAAATGTGACTCTGAATGATAGGATTAGAAATGACAGTGTAAGGGAAAAGTATGGCTTAAAAGAGGATTGAGACTAAAATTGAGAAAGGTATGCTTCGGTGGTTCGGACACGTTGAAAGGATGAATGAAAGAAGATTGACGGGAGAATTTAATGTTACGAAAGTGAGTGGCAGTGTTGATAGGGGTCGCCCTAGGCGAACTTATGCCACCCAGATTGGTGACATACTAAAGAAAGCCGGTATAAAGAGCTCCCGTAACCGACGACCATGTAAACGTAGATTAGAATGTAGAGGAAGTTTATCTCTGCCTACACCTCTGAGTTAAAGGCGTGAGTGTAAATATATACATATAGTACAAAGCGAGGTTTTCTTGATTAATGTGGGGCGCTTGAACGTTCAACTTCTTGCGCCAAGTGTCAAAACTATTCTATCTTTTGCGTAAAACTTTTACACGAAGACAAAAGTCCATCCGGATGAAATTGCCCGCAGCTGTTACTCTAAATGCGACCTCCTTTGAAGAAGAAATTTTCGATTTCATATCGTTACTTTCTCGTCCCTAATTATGCTCTTGATATGACTTTAATAAATATTTTAGTTAGTTTTTGAAGCAATTTACTGTTAGTATCACTATCACTTGAATATAAAACCATTATGTTGAAATAATTTTGTAAATACCTGTTTCTAATAAAAAATATATTATAATTAAGTAATTAGCATAGATAGTTGCTCAACGTAATAAGAAAAGGTATGAATATTCATATTAGTGAATATTTCTATGTTGTCAATTATTAACAGAGTATATAATGCAGGTAAAAGTATATTAAGCTAAATGGATATATTATGAAGTGAAACACATAATGGGAACTTTTATTATGAATAATCGAATATCATCCATCACTCAAGAAGAGGGTCGTTTACTTGCTTGACTGTTACGAGCTTTGCCGCTTAACGTTACCTTGTTCCTTCTCCTATAATCATTATAAGCTTCAAGGTAATATATTTTTTAAAATGTTGAACAGAAAACAATGAATATCGAACCAAGAAGTAGCAGGAGTTGCTTTGTCCAAAGTAATAATATAAAGAGGAAAGATTTGATTGTTTGTTTGCATTGAATAGGCTCTGAAACTACAGGACCGATTTGAAAAATTCTTTAATTGTTAGAATCCTACATTATCTTTGATGAATATAGGCGATAGAATATTTTCGAAATGTTAGGGACCCAATAGGTAAGATAGGTTATGAAAAC
>DWTW01000822.1:0-14454 GCA_018246275.1 Papilio slateri | reverse complement strand
GTCTTATGGTGACAAACCACTTAAGTGAGTATTACGGCACATCTACGAGATATAAGACAAACATTTACGAGATTTTCCTCTTTTTTGATTGTATAACTTTGTTTCGAATTGCAAAAGGCGGTTAAAGTTAAATCTTTTTGCCTGAACTGCTCTTTTCAGCCCGAGCCAAAGTTTTATTTATATATTTTTCAGTGTAAACACCTTTCCCTAGCTTTTACCAGGAAACTACCTTTTATGGAAAAGATTTCAAAGCAGCTGTGAATTGCTTTAATGTTACCGGAGTCTAGGAAATGTTTAATACAAATTACATTCGGCGCTCGCTTTTCGAAATGTTTCCTCCTATTTCAAGCCATATATTTATGGAAGTTGTTACCTCGCTAATGATCTAAAGTTCAAATGGAAGTAGTGTAAAATTATGTTAAAATTTTCAATTTATTAGCATCGTTCATCATGTTCAATTTAATAATTATTGTAATTGTAATTTTATTTTATGGCTGATGGCAAAACCACTTAAGCCTCCAAAAAAGAAATTTCAGTGGTATCCATCAGTCGTAATATTTATACAGATTTTATATCCTTATAATTTTATTTTTTTATTATTTATTATCATTCAAAAAATTACATTCGCAACAAGCGTAATCTGCTTGTTACAAAGGATATAAAATCCAAATGGTTTAGATGGAAATTGTATAGTATTGCGATACTAATATTTTCACTTACCGGCAAATAAACGTCTTGTGATAAAAAAAAAAACTATATACTATTCCGCTTACGCCAATAGCCTAATGGTTAAGGGTACGGTCCGCAAAACATGCAAAACATGGTCGTGGGTTCGAATCTCACCATTCGACTATTGTCGTGAACCTAGTTCAACCAAGTCTAAAACATGTTTGGACATGGTTAAAAGAAATATTAGTAAATTATTTCTATAATCTACTAATATTTTATATATACGCCCGAGGAGGGTTGGCATCAGGCAGGCGACCGGCCGTAAAGAAACTATAGCCAAAACCTATTACAGCAGGATTACGGTCGTGCTGTACCGACGCCGCATTAAGTGGGAAAAGGACAGGAAGAAAAAAAAACTATGCCGTTTACATCTCAACCTATTTAATACATCTCTAAATAAAGACACGGTAGATATAATTAAGAAAAGGAAATGTAAGAAATTCTGCGGTGAAATTTTCTTTATTTTTAAATACATCCAGTGCCTCGCTTGCGCTGGTCTTACGCATCAGGGAGAAAATTATGAAAACAGCATAATTAAATTAAGTAAGCCCGAGCTTTGTAATTCAACATTGTTTTTATTTCTGAAGAGAGATGATATTAAATTAATTTGGTCAGATGTTTAATTCCTAGTAAGTTTATGGTAATAAGGTTGCATTTTCCGATTGTTTCTGTAAAAAAAGTGTTTTTACACTTGGTAAAAAATGCGTATGAAACCTAGCGTAAGCCTACGACGACAGGCGTACTGTGCCGCCTAAAATATGTTTATTATAAGGGTGAAAAAACTGCGATAGCTAATTTTTAACATTCAAATCGAAATCTGTTAAAATTAGCGCAAATTAGAGTTTTAAACGATCTGAATTAAAATAAATTGCAATGAGTTCCTTTGTTTTAAAAATATTCAGAGTTTTTTTATATAATAATTTAAACGTAACTAAATCTAGGGGATATTAATTTGACATGAAGTAATGGACATGGTCGAGGCGATGGTTTGACAAGATATGGGTGTCAATTAGATGTTTTTATGCTTCTTTCTGTTAGCGACGAGTGAAGTGTCCTCGGCTCCATCCCTCTCACCTATTTTCCTGCGAAAGGGCTGGCAAAGCGGACGTTTCTCGTCTCTCTGGTGCGGACGGTGATGGGTAACTGTGCTTACATGACAACAGGTTAGCTTGTTCTTTTGTCTCGTGCCGTAAAAGAATCTTAAATTAAGAAATTAAAACAAATCACGACATTGTGAAAGCAACAGGCATTAAAGAATTTTGAAGGTATGGACTGTTATTACGTTTGCGAAAAGTTATTTGGCTGCGGTTCCGGTACGCAGCCGCCTAGGCGTTGCTGAACGCTCGCTACGAAAGTCTGGATGTTCGTTACGGTCCTGTTGACTCCTCGAGCGGTGCGTAGTTGCAGTTCAGTTTGCCTGATTTAAGCAGATAAGGAAAACGGCTACACTTTATGGCTACTGGACACAAAAAATATGACTTAAAATTGTGCTTGAGTTATAAATAGGTTGTTGATCGAAATTTATTTTTTTTTATCAATTTTTTTTTTTTTATAAAATAACTTTGAGTAAGTGGTTCACCTGATGTTGAGTGACCACTAGCCATCTGCAACAAGTTACTGAGTTGCAGATGCGTTGCCCACCTTTAATGGACAGACGAAGGAATAAACAGAAAAAAGGATATTTCATTTTCCAATCCATTCTCTCCCCCTCCAAGTCCTCTCCCTTCCCATCCTTTCCTTATTAGAAAAGGATTGGAAGGGGAAGCGGCCCAGAATTAGGCTTCTGGCGCCTCACTCATCAGACTTCTGTGAGGTCGTTGTATTTCACCAGATTAGCTTCACCTTCCATCAGGTAAAAACATTTAACTATTTGTTTTCTATCGAGAATCGTACCCAGAACCTGGAGCTTGGTCGGCACAATACGTTTTCTTGCAAGCCTTTCTATCAATTGTCACCTCACTTCATAATACAAACCACTGCTCTAAATAGGGCACTGCAAATCTTTCACAGTAATTCTTCCTGATGAAATCCGCGTAGCACAGGGCCAGGAACCAGCAGGCGGTGATGTGGATCTGCGCCTGCTGCTGGCGCAGGAATCGGGTGAGCGGACCGATGGGGACGAGCTCGGTCTCTCCACCCAGAAGACCGACCGTAGTCATCTCTAGCAGGACGCTGGGACTCTGAAATGGTGTCAATAAATTTTTTAAATTTTTTTTTTTTGTCTCAAACTCCGTATTGTCTTTTCTTTGCCTTTTCCTAAAATCACCAATCACACCGCTTTTAGGGGCTGGCAACACATCTTGTAATTGTTGTGAATATAGAGTGCGTTAACTTATGTATTTTTCTACCACGTTAATAATTAATATTTTATATCTTCTAGTAAATTATTTTAAAATAAATTTTAAAAAGTGCTACTCGATTGTAATTATTATGCTTTAAAGGAAAATATACTTACGTCTCTAATTAAAGTGTCCAAATAGTACAGGAAAAACCGCGTGGAACACACCCACAGGTGGACCATTAGCGCCAGCATTCCCATCACCATCGTTGACTGGAAAATTAAGCAAACAAAAAGTATCTTTGATGTTCTACTTATATTCGTAACTGCCTTCATGATTACCAACATTGACATAATAATAAGTGACTTTAGCCACTTAAGTTTAGTTGTTGCATTGCTTGTAGAACGGTTGGACGATAGAGCCAAAAGTCAAAGTCGGGGGAGTCTACCTGATGTGAGTGGCAAGGGGCCTATTTTTATTGTAACCCATGGAGGAGATCCTCGTCCAGCAGGACGCTTGTTTTTTTTTAATCTAAGAAGGTGGCAAACGAGCAAGCGGTTCACCTAATGCTATGTGAGCGCTACCCATAGACATCTGCAACAAGTAAACAAGTTGCAGATGCGTTGCCTACCTTAAATTAATGGACAGAGGAGTGATAGACAAAAAATAGGATATTTCCTTTTCCTATCGATCCCCTCCCTGTCCAATCCTCTTCCCCTTCCCATCCGTTCCTTACTAGAAATGGATAAGGGAACGAGGACTACAATTAGGCCTCCACTGTTGTTGGCTGACGATGATGGTAAATGATCGGATGGATTCTTACAATCAGCAAATTCTCTAGCATTGTAGGCTGCACCAGACCGCCGCCAGTATTGATGGTCGCCTGAAGCTCGCTGTACAGGAACAGGGCCGCGGCGCTGGCGAACACCGCCGTGGGGCCCATCCCCCAGGCCTCGCCGTTGCAGCTCAACCACATCGCCATCGTGTCCCCTCGGAGTGTGGCTAGATCCTGATCGATGATTTTGGATAAACCCAATGCGTTGGTTGGTAATCAAAACGAAGCCTATTGATGAACATTTTTTAGTATGTGCATATTATATAAGAAAGTTAACTAGGACCAAACTTTTAATGCGGGGCACTGTAGCACAGTATTGAAACAGGCCATTAGGGGAAACTGACGGGACACAGGCAAAAAGACGCGATTATCAACAAGAAAGCATAGTGGATATTAACCAAAAATGTCTTTGAGCAGTTTATTTCCAGCAGGTTTTTCGTAAAATGAAGGTACCTTTTAAAGTAAAACTTCCATCAACCCTGGACCCAAATCATTACACGCGAATGCAATAACATTTTGAAATCGCCTCAAGCGTTCGCTCTGTAGGGCCCTGGCCATTGTTAATGTTTCAATTAAACATTTTCCCGCTGTAGAGCCCCTTGTACCTAAGCGTAGTTGCTCTTCGATGGCCTTTCCCGCCGTGGTAGTGCCACTTCGTAGTAAATATTACAGATGTGCATAGTACTTACGTAAAGTGTACAATAGCTTACAGGCTGGGCCGCCATGCTTTCGCCGCTGGCTGGTCTCCAAAAGCTCCCCTTCCAGACCGTGCATTTTTAAAATACGACACACATCGCAGTATATACTTAAAATTTAGGTCTTAAAATTTTTAGTTTTTTTTCCTGTTTATCGGTTTTTGAATTAGTTGTGTCAAATCCCGAATTTGATATTTGTGTGGTGTTGTGACGTCAAAAACTAGATGGCTCTGACATTTATGTGACATATTTTGTCACATAAATGTTTCTTTATCGTTCAACAAGACAGAGCTCCAAATACCATCCACACCACACCACCTTGATGGTTGGCATTCCGCTATCGTACGGTTTACGCGTAACTTCTTGCCTCGTAGAACCACGTTGCGGAATGATCTGATCTGACAACTCATCTATCTCTATCTAAATCTCTCGTCTGATGTTTGGGATGTTCACGGGCGTCGGGGATCACTTATCATTGGGCGATCCGCTGCTCGTTTGCCCCCTTATCCTGTAAAAAAATAAATATGCGCTCACGCCCGTAACCCAGAGGGGTAGACAAGATTATGGATTTCCATTTGACAAGTTCCTGGCACACATCTCTTGCTTCTTCTACATTCATACATCTAAGCTCGTCGGTTACGGGTACTCCTTATATCACCTTTCTTTCGTATGTCACTAATCTGATCGATATTAGTTCTCCTGGGACGTCCTCTTCCAACACTGTCACTCACTTTTGCAACATAGATTTGTCATGTACTCTCTCTTCATTCATCCTTTCAACATGCCTGAACCACCGAAGCATACATTTCTCAATTCTAGTCTCAACATCCACTTCTAAAACGTCACATAGATAGTGTGAGACAGAGATAATGCTCTACGAGACCTAATTTAGTCGAGTGTGTCTTTCCCAAGGTCGATGTACAATATTATGCGATTGGTTCAAAACAACAAGAGTAAACACATGATGGATTACGACACGGAAAAGATAATGGCGGTTCCTTGAAGACGGATGGAGACGGAAGATGGCGCTGGTTCTACAGGAATGGAAATTAGCGCTGTATTATTTTAACGCAGAATGAACCGTTCAGCGTTATGTAGTGTTCAGTAACGGCGAGCTCGACGAGAAGGGATGCGCCCGACCAATAACGGTCAGTAACGGTCGGTTTGTTCACACTAGTATATATAAAATAACACTTAATAACCAACATTCAACCAATTATTCACGAGAAGGGTTGGCGTTAGGCAAGCGGCCGGCCGTAAAATCTGTAGCTAAAACCTATACAGTGTGGACTACGGCCATACTGTGCTGACCCCACATAATGTGGGGAAAGCACAGCAAGATAATGAGGATACCGTGGACTGCACACGGGACAATCGTATCCTACATATATACTAGAAGAACTCCAAGTCACTAAAAGGCTTTCTACCGTAGACCTCAGCCGAACGCTGGTGAATTTAGGTCATATCGCAAGATGCACGTGCGAGAATCTGGAAAAGCTCACCCTATGCACCTGGCCAGATCAAATATGCACCACACTCGAAACTATAATGTAAACCCCGCAGAGGACTGCACACATTTGAAGCAGATCATAAAAGAGAAGGTCAAGAAGTGAGGACGCGACCCTCAGGAATAAGGACGCACAGCGTGAGAAAATTCTTCACGTCTATATTCTGTGGGGGTGTGGTATATACAGGTGCAAGATCTTCCGATACTCCTGCAGGCTCTACCACTGTTAACCATTTTGAGGTTTCTATGCCATCCTAAATCTATGAATAAAACACGATATTTTTTAAACAAACGTCTAGAGAGACATGTGATGGCTGACACATGCCCCGTCTGCACATTTGTTAGTTTATTGTAAAGTTTTATTTTATCCACTGACACAACAACAGTTACATTGTTAACGACATAATATTACAATAAATCATCATAACTTATAATTACACAAATAAAGTTTTTGGTGGGTATATGAACAATTTTCCATTTTTTTTAATATAAAAACATTTAGTTTTACTAACACGTAACACGGTCTATTATAAGCTTAAAGGTTAACATGCGGTTCAAGTAGTTAGAAGCAATATTTTAACTATGTAGATATTTGTATGATTATAAATTTCCTACATACATCCCGCTTATATTAATGTCCATGTATAAATTAAGCCTAGTTAAAAACAAAATAAAGATATCTATAAAAGTTTAGCTTATACTGTAATCATTAGATGAGATTTTTACAAGTGGAGATTTATTCCCAAATTTTTTGGATAAATTGTGAAATCGAATGACTCCAATGTTGCAAACATATATAAATGCTACCTCTAAGGTTAGAAGGCATCAAAACGCCTTGACATATACTTGTATATGATATTATCCACACATAAGCTCTCTACAACACATTACATAGTACTTTATTCCCTTAAATATATAAATAGCATATTTCTCTTCACCTATACCCTAAGTACATAAAGGTTATGCAACAACTACACTTACATATATATGTATGTCTACGTAATATGTATTCGTAACATGCACGTGGACATATAATATGATAAAATTTCTGTATTCATTGCCCGCGAATACAGAAATATTTAATATTACATGAAATTAAATTAAATAACTGAATAAGCGTATTTTTATTTTTATAGTCTGCTCAGCATTTTTATTTTTATTTACAATTTATCATTTATAATATACACACGTTAAAATAAACAATATTTTTTTCACCTTACTATTATACGCCTGATATTTTTTAACATAAAACATCCAAATATATACTTTGGAAAATAAAATTCGAATATTGTAAATATTCAATTTATTCAAGGGATATAATAGGATAGGCCATACTATACACACAATCATAAAAAAACAGTCTTTAAAAGTAAAAAATAATTATTAAGGTAACGATTTTTTTTAAATATGTAAGTTAAAAACCCGCCCATTCCTAACTTTTTATAAATCGGTTATACTTCATGTAGTAATTATACAAATATTTCGATTATTATCAATTTATAGTCTAAAAACTACCGTAGCAATAAAAATAGAGCAACGTGATGAAATTTTAATATGAAATCATTACTATGTATTATACTTATATTTTAAACGCTACAATCAATAAATTTGATTACCAAAGCATTTCACTAATCAATTATTAAGTACGATTATGCTGTACATATAAATTATAACTTCTTATCTCCGACTACACACATCTGAAGTAAGCTAAATAAGCATAGATTTACTTTTAAGTACTAATTTTTATAACGAAAAAAAAATACCAATCAAATTTTAAAATATCCAATACAGTTGCAGTCGGCTGAGATTTGAATTTGAGGACACTGAAAGGAAAGAAAATATAAATTTAAAAACGTACAATTGTTATCAATATGACAAAATCCGATAGGTAACAAGCAATAGTTAATTTATAAAAACCAATAAGCCCGACTGACTGTACCCCTATGACACTCCAGGGAAGAAAACGAATCGAATGAAACCTCACTTTTAAAAATCGGTCAAGCCGTTTATACTACAGGAGGTCACAACGGAACATACATGCATATCCGCGAAAAACTCCTATCAAATCTGGGGGTACGGTACTTTTATCCTAAATTTAACTTTTAACCACAGAGCTCAGCTAGGGGATTGGTTGTAAATCTCAAAACTTTTTAACAGTAAAAGCATTATGACCTTGTGAGTTTTGGCATCGAAAAACTAAAATTTTTCGGGACAATCTTTCTGTCATTAAAATTATAACCATCAGATGCGCATCAAAGAGTACAATAACATCTCACAAACGACCTACCTAGTTCAGTATATCTATCACAGCCGTAGCTGAGATGGACTAGAAGTGATCATCATGCATTCATATGTATGTAACTGCATTCGAGTGGGTTACCGTATATTAATTTAATTATTGGAATTACATAAAATAGATTGTCATAAAGAAACCCGAACGTCTAATAAAATTTAGATATGGGAAACCTATGAATCAGAAATGGAGTCTTTGGTGGTTGTTCCTGAATACTATCTTTAGAGGGAAATACCAGTAGTGAGACAATGTGTAAAGTAATGTGAAGATGGCGCCGCCTGGACAATCCAAGTCAGCCCGAAAGTTCAATTCACAATGCCATCCACCTTCCAGAGGACGTCACAAATTGGAAGAAAACCGTCATAAAGGGAAGTCACTATCAGGAATGAGGTGACAACGCACAGAGACTTTTGTGTACTAATAGGTTGAAGATATGAAGGTACGTACGTGTGGTAAGATCACACGAGCCACTCGACGGGCGGCGGCAGTCACAGACTGCACACGGCCACCTCGCCCGCCGGCGCCGAGCTCTCCTCTGGACGCTTGATGGTTCTTATACGCTGCAACAAATGGTAAATGGTTATTGTGATATTTATCTAATCTAACTTCTAATCTTTTTTTATTTTTTATGCTATATCAGGGAAAACGAGCAACGGTCCACCGCCCATTAACATCCGCAGCACAAGTGAACTGTAGGTGCGTTGTCGGCTTTTAAACCTTTCTTCATTAAGGTTATCATGCAGGGAAAGATTCAAGGAAAGCGAAGTGTGGATCCAAGGAGAATATTCTTGCTAAAGTATGTATGGCAGTAATTCGGGCAGAGCACTTATTCGTTTTGCGGAGCCGCGATATCAAGAGTTTCGACGACCGTCGAAAGAAGATGGCACTTTAAGAAGAAGCTTTCCTTAAATGTCGGCAACGAAACTGCAGCTCCTCTGTGGTACGCTCTTTCCTTGAAGAAAATCAGGGGTCTATTTTTCATCAGAATGATTTCTACAAAGAAACACTGGGAACTACAACTCACTTGGTAACAGTTGCCAGGAGTAATGATGAACTTGTAGATGATGTAGAGTGGTACGCAGGAGACGGTGGTGCCGGTCATGATCCAGCCGACCGCGATGGACCAGCCAGGGTACGTGTACTCGCCGCCCAGCATCTCCTCGTGCGACAGCACCGAGAATACGAACAGACCGAGGAGGAAAACCGGACTGTCAGGGAAGAAGAAAATATTAATCAGACAGAGAAAAATATTTGTCACATTTTTCTGCCACATTACAAAATACACGTGTAAGGAAATTGTGACAATGGATTGATCGAAAATCTCAATCAGACTTCGTCATTCCATCGTCATTTCCCCTTTTCCTAGAAAGTTGTAAAAGGATCATAGGGGATCAAAAGATAGCAGCGAGTCCCTGCGTGTTTATAAGATCTGTTGCAATCATCAACAATGGTAGAGCCTGTAACATCACTAGTTTTAAGTCTGTCAACACTGCCAACATTGTAACTCTTCCCTTCGCACGCCTGTCTTGTCATCGTACACACATCTTGTATAACATTATCAAAATAATTACAAGGAATAAAATAAACCAAGTGCCGCCAGTATTTAGTATTCTACTTATAAAGTACTTGGAGTACGCCTTTTTTTGCTTTGATCGGTATTTTTTTGGTAAATCGTGTTTTTGTAAATAATTTTAAGCTACGAATTATATAATGATGAAACATGAATATTTTTCGAACTGTTATTGTAGCTGTCGACCGAGCTTCGCCCTGCGGTGGCTTTTGTAAGATCGTGTTTTTTCGGAATGTTTATATTAGCGCCATCTAACAAAAAGATTATAATCCTTAACAACACTTCAACAATAGAAGGTGGCGATTTGAACTTTACAATATATATGTTTATTGCCTGAAAACACGGAAAATTTAATCCTCGATCGATTTATCGCCCCGAAACCGCCTGCATACTAAATTTCATGAAAATCGTTGAAGCTGTTTCCGAGATATTACATAGCCAGAGGCAGCGGCTGGTTCACTATTGGCTAGATTAGAGCGTGGAAACATCGACTTCACTGAATACCGGAATGTGGTAGAGGAGTTTCTTTATACCTCTGTTTTTCGTCTGATCGTCTTTAAAATTTATGAGGCGGGTTTAAGGGTGAACGCTTACTAAAGGTGAACTGATTTTATTTTTCATTTTTAACATTATGCCACGTACCTGATATAAGTCCAGCAAGCGCGCCAGAATAATCCAGGCGTGTGTCCGATCATGCTCCTGACGTCTTCAGAGAACCTGTCGACGCCGTACAGCCAGCACACGCCGGCCGCCTCCGCGAACACCAGGAATAAGATAGCTAGCCCCGGCCCGTAGACGTTCAGCAGATCCACTAGGTACACGCCGCCCTGGACAGTGGGAACGATTTGAACGTTAACTTAAGGTCGACTTTATCTGATGTCATAAAGGCTGGGAGATAATTTTTTTGATTTTTTAAACGACGTAATTTTTTTAAACAGTACATAATCTCTAGCATCTTCTTTAAACTCAGATGTAATTCCTTTTATAATACGCCGTCACAATTTAAAATATTTTACTGCTCCTAAAATGGACTTTAATATAAAGAGCGGAGATTTCTGAACTCCGTTACTGTTACAATGCTCACAATTTTTTTAACAAATTTTAATTAACATTCTTATAAACTAAACCAAGATATAAAATCTTATGTTTCGTGGTTCGTCCTAACATTCGGCTATTGATCCTTAAACTTGGCCTTAATAGGTCAAGGACGACTAGACTATTTTTTTATTTATTTACTTATAATTTATTGCACACCATCCAATACAACAAAATGGAAAACAGTAAAGAATACAAGAACATTATTTTTGTATAATACAAGTAAATTTTCTGATAGAAGCGTAATAGAGTCACTCACGTTCAAAATATAACCTTATATCCAGATACCCAAACAAAAATATAAGACGTATTTAACAGGATAGCATACTAACCAATCTTAGTTGTCAATACATAAAACATGAGTTAGAAACAAAAGTAAGTGCGCGTACAGAGTGGCAGTGGTCAATCTTTTGTCGGGTCATCGTGTTGAGTGGGGTGAGTGTTGAATTATTCAAAGACGTCCAGACGCCACGAGATAGCGGTGTTATTTATTGTGCAAGTTTATTCCCATCCTCACTAATACTACGCATTTATTTTTATAGAATACTAGCGTCCCCCTTTACGCCAAATGTTCTCAGCTAATAAACTGAATACAATGTGCCAGCTCGATTTCCGTTAAAGTATCTTCTATGCATCGCTTTTTAAAATTAATAATGACTCCCATTTTCTCGAAAAAAAAATGGTTCCCAAGGACTGTAGCCAAAGCCAAGGGCAGGGAGATGATGATTTTCTCGAAAGAAATGTAGTAAATGAATTAAAGGAATCGTATTCTTTCTACTTGGAAATTTCAGGAACATTTTTAAGAATTTTGCGTGCTTGTGAATTTTTGTGGCATATTTAAAGTTTCCATGGACAGGAAGCGGAGAAGGCAAAAATTTTTATTACGTGTTGAAAATCAAAAAGTTAAATAAAAATTAAATAATTATCATCGACTTTCGACTACTCGGCGATACTAGTAATATAAACAAATGTAGGTACATATTTGTATATATAATAAATACATAATTTAGATTGATACAGTCGATTTGTTGCTCCTATGCGTGTATTGAAATCCTCAATTTGCCGCATCGTGTGCCTGTTCCATAAAACGATTGCTGACTTGTTGCAAAACGTAATGCCAAAAAGCTATCATCGTAATCCCGCGACGGAAAGTGCTTTGTAAACCTTGATTTTATTGTTTTTTTAGATATCGAAAGAAGCCCATTTATAGTGACACAGTCATAAATTTTAAGATTTACTTTGATTTAATAGCTAACAATGACGACGCGGGTAATTATCAACAAATCATCAAATTCTATGATTTTGCTAAGAAATAAAGCATTATGAAGTTGATTCGCCAAATTTGCAGAGGCGGATCAACCTTAGGGCTGTGGCCCAGGGTCCCCAGGTGATTGAGGTAGGGGCCCCAATTACTATTAGCCAAGGACCCCACAAATTAACGGTCCGCCCCAGCAATACCGAATTAAATTGTGAGTTAGAAAGTTGGAAATTACAATGTATGTTAAAAATTACTTACGTATGTCGTGGTCGGCAGAGCGCAGATGTAAATGAAGAGCAACAGAACAGCTACGAACATCTCTCGATGTCGGCCGAGCACGCGAGGGTATTCATCGCACAGCGCCGTCGTCACCGCTTCCAAACCTGGACAGACAAATTATATAGCTTCATTAACTGATGTAAGACACGTACTCTTTGAGATTAACTCCGATGTACATAAAATTCTTGGTAATAAAATTTAAGTAATATCTTTAAACTATTAAAAATATTTACGAGAGATCCCACTTGAGAGATCCCAAATGGAACAAAATAAAGTTAGCAGGACTGAGAACTTATTATTTTGTCCTTTAAACCGCTTCATAGGTGGAATGGCTATATTAAATTCGGCATCAAAAGGAGGAAACCTTTATTCTTCGACGACTTGAATGAATTGAATAAAGGGTTATTCAAATTGGCTCTTTCATTCACCGACCTCTATAGAATATTCTATACTAGGGGCTTTTCCATAATACTAATGTTTAACTATATATACTTATTCGTCAGATCTTCCTATTTTAGAATTTAATTTTTCCTCGATAGTCGGTTGCCTAAGGGTTGAGGGTTCAGGGGTCGATCACCGAGAAAGTTGTAAAGATACACTTAGATTTTATATTTTCAGACATTCTACTTCTGTGTTAAAAATATTAACCTAATAAAATTAAAGTTACCGTAAAGGTTAAATTTGCTCACTTAGCTGTATACGCTGCATAAATTATATTATTTATTTATTCAAACTTCATTGCACACATCGAGTACAATTGGCGAACTTAACGTCGTCTTGACTTAAAAAAAAAATTGGTGCAATATAAAAAGGAGTTTTTATTAAAATAACATACACAGTACAGAGAATTTAATCATCAGTTGCTATTTATGTCCTTAAATTTAGTTTTTTTTGGGATGAAAGGCATTATGTCTTTGTCTTTTTCTGTGCCCTTCAGAATGTGTATACACAATTTCATGATCGTTGCAGCCGTTAAGGCGCGAAAGCGTAACAAACATACAGTCGTACTGATAGTTTAGTTTGGACAATCATACTTGTAAATTATCGACAGAACAGTAACGTGTTGAAAGAAATAACCTCCAAAAGTACTGTCCAGTCCCAGAGTGATGAGCATCAGGAAGAATATGATGGCCCAGAAGACGGAGCCGGTCATGGTCGCTATGGCCTCAGGGTACACGATGAATACCAGCCCCGGGCCCTCCAGTCCCACCTCCTCGATGCTCTTGTTCTGAACGTGCGCCATGTACCTGCGACACAATCATACATGTACCCTTGTGTACTATTATTGCTGCTTTGAGGCAATCTACAAATTGTGTACAAAATGTCCAATACACGCTCAAGAATGAATTTAGGTTAATTAAATTAATGTGTGGCCGTCAACGCTTCATTTGTGATTTCATTGAAGCACTCTTTAACCCTTTTAGGGTAGATTAATTTGGATATTCTTGTTTCGCCTAAATTAGCAGATATTACTTATAGGTCTGACTTTTAACTGAGAATTTCTCGGTTACTCTTTGAAGAGAAGTAATAATTAGCTAACCCCAGAACGGAGAAGATGACGAAGCCCGCAAGGAAGCTAGTAAGACAGTTGATGGAGGAGGTGATGAGCGCGTCGCGGTAGCAGTTGTTGTCGAACTTGTTGTAACTCGACAGCGCCAGCAGTGTGCCGAAGCCGGGTCCTAGAGAGAAGAAGATCTGCGATGCCGCGTCGATCCACACCTGCCAATATACGTTATATTAATCATTTATTATTCAACAGACCTTATTTCGCAGAAATTAAAAAAGAAAAAAACACAAACGACAAATACTCGCCTTAGAGTTTTGCAACTTGTGCCATTCGGGCGTGAGGTAGTAGCGTATTCCTTCCGTAGCTCCCGGCAAAGTGACGCCCCTCGCCAGCAGGATCAGCAGGAC
>DWTW01000821.1:0-14455 GCA_018246275.1 Papilio slateri | reverse complement strand
GTCCAGTTAATAGCCAATCAAAACCGCCCCGATCCGGTTAGAGGCGGATTTTGAAACGACAACAAGTAACAGCTAACTAATTAAATGAGTATTGTTCCGCAAAAATTGGTATATTAAAAATTATTAGTTGGAAAACTATTTTAGCCACGACTGTACATATCACGTTAATAAAATTATAAAAAATGTCTTTTTGGTCGGATATTTAATCTATTATCTGTTACGGGTTTCTTCCCATACCAAACCATAGAAGATCTTACAAATACAAACATTTTTACGTTTCGATATCAAAATAACTTTAAGGACTTCTCTTTCGCCGAAAGATAACTTATAAATCAATATTTTCTTTTCAGCCGATAGTCGCCTGCTGGACGTAAGCCTTCCGCTTTGATCGCCACAAAAACCGGGCCCCCGCCGTCCTCGTTCAAATTCAATCCAGAGTTCAGTTTACATACCTGTATACAATAAAATAGACAACATGCGTTGTGACACTATGACTCTGTTTTCTTTCATCTCACAATTAATTAATAATACTAGGTTTAGCAGGAGTACGCCGCCATTTTGTCACGGTATTTTATAAAAACCTCCCGGTAAAGTCGACAACTTTTTAATTTGATCATAACTTATGTCTTTAGAGTTATAGTCTAAATTGACATGCATAAGGCTTAATACGAATACATGATAAACTAGAATTATTTCAAATAGGAAACATACAAGCTGATATGAAAACAAAGGTCCAGGATTACATTTGCATAGACGACATGGACAGGAAGACAACGCCCGCGGCGTTCTGGAATGATTGAATACGTAGAATTTCAGGCGAGTACGCGGCGAGAATTTAGTGGAGTACCGGCCACGAACCGAAATTAATGCGGCGGCGGAGTAGTCTTGCGGTCTTAGCTTTTGGTCCAAGCCGAGAGCTTTGGTAGTTTCTTTATGATTGTATTTTGGAAATAATCTTGAAGAGCGAACCACCAAAATCAATCTTTAATATCATTCAGGTTAGAATTCTCGATCGGGGGATAATAATTTTCATGTGTGACGTGGCGAAGGAGTTTTGAGGGGGGACTTGATCTGACCACCAGACTGAAGACATTTTTATATAGTTTAAGTTAGAACCAGGTAGTGTTATACTAATAATAGTAGCTAAACAAAATAATTAGAATAATAATTATCAAGTTGACTTTAAAATTCGCCATGGAAGCTAGTGACTGACCTAAGTGGTGGTATATTCTTTAGCGCTAATGAATACAGCTAATAAGGAAATACAACATAAAATAATTCTAAGGCGGAACGAAGTTTGCCGGGTCAACTAGGTTTTTTTATGGTATTTATGATGTTGGTATTCCTATAAATAAATAATAGATAAGCAGCTACCCTGAACACCGGAAACTTTGGTGGTGGCGGAACATAACACAACTTTAGAGGAAAGTTAGAGCTTATAACTTAGACTGTGCCAACATCTGAAATCCTTGCATCGGTGCACTGATATTCTAGCGTCGGGCGCTCCGCACGCGCCCCCATACATCAGATAATCCTAGTTTGAGTTACGTCTGCGACACAGCACCGGTTCAATTTCATTTTAATTATAGAACGTCTTCGAGACGACTGGTGCGAAGGAAATGCTTTCATTAAAGTTATTAAAAGAAAATGTAATAGTTCTTAAGAGATTCAATATTCTTATAAGTTTTTTTTACTGATTTTGACCCAGATCAGAGAGTTATTAGCCTTTTAACTTTTGTAAATTTAAATAATTTATGTATTTTTTTTAACTTTCAAAATTAGCAAAGCGTAATTACAGACCGGAAAAGCAAACTTCAGTTGGACTGCGCTGTAGGTTGCTCATTTTATAAACTCCGAAAACAAAAAATAATATGCATTTTTGTTTAACTTAGTTAGGAACTTCAGTTTGTTAACTGGCTTGTTAGACACGAGTTATACATTCAATTGCAGGTTGTAAAAAACAAATAATATTCTTTATATTTGTAAAGTTTAGTTAAATCAAGCAACATTTTTAATGTTTGCAAATCAAAAGAATGTAAAGATCTTTATGTTAGAATAGTTTTATTGTAGGTGAATACATTAAGTCTCTCAGTAGGTGCTGTTCATATTACTGTTCGTAATCCTCGTACATTAAAAACCAGGGACGTAAAAATTCTGTTCGTAATAATATAAAAACACCTTAATTAGAAATAATAGACAAATTAAATGAAATGTATTAAAATGGCAAAATACATACAATACAACATTAAACTGTGTGTATAATATGTGTATAATTGTATAAACACTGTAAATGAGTGTATTGCCGTACGTAACAAATTTATTTTAACTCTTAAGAAATCACTTAAAGACGAAATATCTTTAAGTATCCTTTATTCTACTGCATAATTCAACACATAATAAATCTATACATCTATATTATAAGTAAATAAACACTTTAAAAAATTTTGCTAACCGTAATCTAAGTAAACGAACATCTCAAAATTCAACAGCTTTCTCTGGCAGATCGATCTCCCCTCAGCGCACCCTGCGCCCCGGGGACCGCGTTTATCACAATCCGATTGTTGTTTCAATCCATATAAATATTTCTCGAAGCCTCCCTTTGTTGGCAATAGCTTTCAATATAGGCATCTCACGTATATTGCCGTTCAGAAAAAAAAATATCTCTCGCGTAATTTTTTATAGCGCAATATCTGTCGCAACGCTTTGTTTTTCATTTAACGTTTATAGTACGGATACATTTTTTATTGATCCACAAGCTTGTGTCTGTGATCCACATTAATGCCGATGTTAATATACTCGGTAAATTCGATAATCTTGTAGTTATAAATTTTAACTTACCTTTCTCTCTAAAAAGTTCTCGCAAGTCGACACAGTTTCAGCCAATAGAAAAGTATTTCACTTACCTGAAACAAATACGACAAACTTTACTAATCAAAACAAACGTTCAAGTTTTCTAAAGGTAAATTCCAACATTACATTCAAGCAATCGAGTAAGGAAATTTATATGGCTAGGTTGATTTCAATAAAAAGTCTAAGAAGAAAAGGTTTTAAATTTTATTTACTGTAAGAAAATAACTAACAAAGATTATAATAACTTTTAATCTAAAATCATATGCAAAAAATCCTTCTAGGATGTCAACAACTGTCGTCCAATTGGTAAGACCAAATTTAAATTAAAACACATAGTATGAATACAATAGCAAGATATAGATACGCCGTATATTTCTACATAAACATAAAGCGAAACGGAAGCACGATGGTACGTAAAAGCGACAACAAAGCCAGCATAATGCTCCACAAACAAGGGATCTAATCATCCCTCGCCAGCTACGATCGCAGCACATTTGCATATAAAGCGATTTCAAATGCAACGATAAGGAAAACATTGTCAACAGAACGTTGAATAACTGAAAACAATGTGTTATAAGATAAGCAGAGAATACAAACGATACAATGATTAGTTTTTTGAGTTTATCCGGAACTAACAATCAAATCTTTCCTCTTTATATTATTAGTACAGCTTAGCGGACTCGACAGAAGGAGCGAGACTTCAGACAATACTATGGCGGACAACTAGTCTCCTCGCTATTAGTAGTAGTACAGAAACTAGATCAGGTAACAAGACATTTAAATAAACAGAATGTTCGTATAGAAAGTAACAAACATGTCATTGACGTCCTTTAGACGCGATGTGAATATTCGTTTATTGTGAGTACAGCAAAGTATTTGAACAAACTACCAACTCCGTGCGTTTACGGTTTTACGGTTACGGTTTGTACGTTAAAGAGAAGAGTGAATAGGCTGCTGGTAAACTAGTGCGTACCATTCGTTAACCACGTCGCCACGTAACATCAGTTGAGATTGTGACCATGCACTAGGTTATTTATCGCAAAAGAACAACGATAAATACATTTACACGTACGAGATGCATTTTATAGTTGCAATATTACGTAGCAAAAATCGATCCACAAAAGACATGTAGCAGTTTATTAATATTAATTATCGCAAAATTTAATAACAAAGCACATGTAATTATGTCGGGACTTTGCATAAAATTATTAGCGAGATGGGAACGTAGCTGCGTAAATGAGCACTTATTGGGCAAGTATTCATAACCGCATATGATTTAAATTGGTTTTAATGCTACCTGCAAATGTGTCAGTTAATAGAAACCAACTTGTCGCGACAGCCTTATACTTTTGGTTAATAAAAACGATAAGTTCGAAAAATTTACGTCTTTAGGTTTGTGTTTTCTTTATGTCGACGCCGTAAATGAGAAATCAAGCATGCCAAAGGAAAAGGTATAAAATAATTGGCAGTAAGTATATTAAAACAAGATTAATGAAAACATACAAAAGAATTATAAATACTTAGTAATCAAAATATTAAAACTCTTGTTCAAAAGGCTTAGAATTATTATTTAAATTTCAAAACGCCCTATCGCAGCAGATAAAAGGCATTGTAATAATCAACCAGCGTCAAGCTACGCCGTAGAAAGTAGGACGGAAGTAGCAACGTAGCGCGCTACGCTATTCTTCTCGCTACGAACTTATTGCGACGTAGAGTGCTACGAAGATAAAATTCATGTAGTATATTTTTATACTGTCATTAAAATTTCTTAGAAATTCAATAATAACACAATTACCATAAACATTTCACTCTCTAAGAAATAAAAGATTTGCAAACTAAAACGACATGAATTATCTCATTCACCATATGGGACTTACAAGGTTGTGTAACTTTCACGACCATTCTAATTACGAACAGATAAATATCCTGCATCGTTCTTCTACAAATTTTACTAGGCTTTACTACTTTGGGGACAAAAAAATCATATCTCAAGTTTGTCATGTTAGCATGCACAAAAACTTAAATTTTTAAAATTTCGAACAGCAAAAGACTTTACCATAACTTTAAGTGATTAAAGTGTTACCATTTAATACTGTCCAATCGAAATGTCTATTCAGCCAACATATGCGATTCAATTCACCGCCTCAAGGCTGGCCGTCGCTGTCAGCGGCGGACAGCGCGCAATCAATATCACACGCTCGCCCTCAACAGCAATGTCGCTTTATAATTGTTAACGTTATTCGCTACATAAACTCCGCTTTCGACCACTTGTTGCCACTGTAGAAAGAATTGAATTTCTATATCCCTATATGTTATTTGGTCCATTAGTTCGATGTTTAATATCCACAGTTTTGCCTAAAATCTTTTTTTTATTATGTAACTTAGCTTACGATAATATAAAAGAGGACAGTAAAAAAGCCAGCTGCGAATGTACGAATGAGCCGGCTCGACCTGGGAAGTGTCGTGATTTGAAAGAATATGGGCGTGAAGCCGTATTTATAGTTATGCCTTTCGTCTGCTGAATATGGTGCCGCTAGCACCACCCCTTCCCATCCCATACCTCTCTCCATTTTTACAAAAAGTGATAGTGATACTTGTTTTTCTATTATAAAAACATATTATTAAATAAATGGTTTTATGAAGTAAATATTAATTTTAACAATACCTTCTTCCGAATTCCAACGATCCTCCAGATCGTTAATCAGGCGTACTACATAGATGATGTTAATAGAATCCGTTACTTCAATTATTTCTGAAAGTATATCGTGTTCAATGAAACCCGAGAGAGTGGAACTATCGATCACTCAATAATCAGCGGAATGAGAACAAAAGTTGGAGCGATAATATCATTTATTTTGTTTATTCAGTGAAGTTATTCAAATCTTGGTTCAGAATTTCATTTGCGAATTTATTTGACCACACAATTAATAAATGATAAATTTCGTGTGTATTTAGTTTAGGATTGTGGCTTGTAGTAGACGAATACGATGACGATTGCAGCTTCCGTTGTGCACGACTTGTGGCGACACCAGTAGGGCAAAGGTTATACATGCAGTCGCAACAACTTCTGAATAAATACGAAGGCTCGACTTGCAAATACTTTATTCAAAGGTATATTTATTTTTTAAGATGGAGAAATGCAAATAAGCAAGAGGTTACCATTCGAGTAAATTTTCTAAATTACAAGAAAAACTACAAGGGCGTTGTTATCTTTTGTGTGAAAAAGAATACGTAATAATAATTGATTTCACATAAAATTTGAAGTACAAACGTATACGCAAGGAAAAGGACAAGATAAATCCAGGGAAAAGATTGGACACAATTACAAGAAGAAACGAAGTGTAAATAAATAGAAATCCACGTAGGTATTCTGAGAAATCCTGTTACTTCTCATTACCCGTCCCTCTATCGCCGCACCAAAATGTTGGTTGTACAACAACCGGGGTAACCGATTGCTAGGTAACATCCTTCTTCCATGGAAATAATGCGTTCATATTCTTATGTTATTAATATCATGATATTATTATTGTGCGAATGAAAACAATCTGATAACAATAGGTAACTGTAATGAAACAAGGGAAATAAAGGCGGCCTGTAGCGAAGGTGCACGGATGAGATTTATTCTGAGACGAACGCGTACGCGCAACAAAGAGTTATTTAAATGTATTGTGTTGCTATGTTCAGCGCGCCAGCCCCTCAGTGAGCTGTTTAATAATACATTTGTTTTTCGGAGTTCGAATTTTAGCCGATTTGTACAATTGAATTCTTATTATTTGGATTACGACGTGAAAGAAAATCACTAGCTTTGAACAATCAGCATTTTTCCTTATGATAAGTTCTGGCGACCCTGAATGAACCTTCACACATTTGGTACTTAGGAAGTTAAACAACAATGCCTAGTTCAATCTTACTCGGTTAAGTTTAATGTCGCGTTCGTAAAGTAAATGATGATAAGAAATCAAAATATTTCAACGATAGAATCTGGAACATATTATATTTTTATAAATTATTTATATCACAATTTAGTGTTTGTAAAAAATGTTCCCATCTCTAACATGATAAAAAGGTTTAGAGATCGGTAACTCTAATAATGAAAACACATATAATTTTCTGCCTTCGAAGACAAACCTAACAGTTAACGAGATAATAAATAATTACTGGAAATTACATAACACGCCGCTTCTGTGAGAGGTCAGAGGCGTATGCCTTTCAGTTTACGGCCTTGGAATAATGACATGATTTGTAAATAAAACCTTTGTTTAAACAAATAGGTGCATTACATGTAGCGGGATAAAATGGTAAATTTGCTACCATCAATTTGGCCGGAGCCACGTCGGCCGAGTAAGTCAAAATACGTATAATTAATTACTTTCGCTTGTAAATAGGTCAGAGATACGAAGCGAAAGGAAACCGACAAGCAAATACCTTTCAGCCGAGACCCTCAGAGTCTTTTGAACAGCGCCAGTCCTTTTTAAACATTCGAAAACATTGATAAATAATTAACTGATTTGATTTACTAAGTAAAACGCTTCAACTTCTTCAATTTCTGTATAAATTAGTTCAGACACAAAGCAAAGCCAGCGGTGTTATATTTAAATTTCTAATCCCGTAGCATATTGTCAACTAATTTAAAGTCTTGAAACAGACTTTGGACAAAAATAAATTTCCTTTGTCTTATTTAAGCATACCTATATATAAAAAATATGTTTTCTAAATGTGCCGGGACTGACCGATCTTTAGATTACAGATGATAACATTATTATCATTAAATAAAGGACTCCTACAAATACACTACTTAAATATGTTTATGTTATAAAAATTAATATTTAGGGAAAAACATTTAACGTGTGAAAATTATTTAAAAGAAAGAAAAATTAATACGTATCTTCTGATTTAATATTTGTTATCCATGGCAATTGATTATTGCCATGGATAATAAAAACTAGAGACCGGTCACTAAGTGGTGACCATTTTATAAGCGAAATTATCTTAATCATACAAACATGAACACAATAAATTATACATTTATTAGTGTAATGTATGAGAAATCTGTGGAAACAAATCATCTCCCTGTCCTTTTCCCACCTATGTGTGGCCGGCGCAGTACGTACTCCTCTAACAGCTGTCATGTCTGATTCACGTGCCCCTTACACATATCATCTTTCACATAATCCATCCATATCCTTTCTTCGGCCTTCCTCTAACCTTGTAGCCATCCACGTTAATTCTCATTACTTTCTTCATTATATACCCAATAGAAGTAATTATGAAAAATAAAATCGCTATTTGGTACCCATCTTATGTAATTCTGACTGACAATGCTCAAAACTGAAGCGTTAGGTATATTTAACAAAAATATTGTACGAAATGAAGGCTCGAAGGCTATCTCGAATAACATCCACAATTATGTGGATTATGGAACGAGAACAAAGGCCGCGGCCGCGCAATAAAGGCGCTAATGTGAATTTATTCTAATATTTAAATGGACTGGAGTATAAAGAGATATTTCACGAGACGTTGTCTTGCCTGCTATTAGCGAGTTTACCTAACGTTTTTTCGTTATTCGTCATAAAATTAATAAAAAAAACTCCTTGGTTTAGATGGCAGCGCCACCAATTGTGAATCTAAATCGTCCCGGGACCCACTCAAATATTCCTACAAAATTTCAAATTTTTCATTTACAGAGCACTTGAGCAGGATTACGAGTATATGGTATATAATGCATCTGCTGTTGAACATGGACCTCCCACAAGGATCGCCACAGAGATGACTCCTCCCATTCTTACTCATCTTGTAGTAGGCGTATCTACGCTACATCGACCAGTTAATGTTTGCTATTCCTAGACAATACGATACTTATTTAGATTACGATATCCCACCCCAATATCGCATTTCTCGAGCTCAGCTACGCTGCCCTTCCAACTGGCCAATTCTCATTTTATTTATTAAAATTGCTAAGAAGAGCGAAGAAACAGTTGACAATTCATTTCACAAAGGGAGAAGAAAAATCCTTGGTTATAATGTAATTTGAAATATACTCCATTATACTTTACACATTGGCTCTGCAGTGAAATAACGAAATTATGCTGTCGCGTGCAATTCCGTGTAACAAAAGTGTAACGAGAAAATGCCTGATAATATTCAAAGGAAACCTTAGCGCAGCGAAGTAAAACCTAGCTCCGAGTGAGAAATTAAATTTCGAGGAGGTCGAGGAAACGCGCTCACCTAATTACCAAATGAAAGCACTCTTAAAATGTAATCTAACTTCAGTTAAATGCACTTCGAAAATTTACTCAGCAAGGTTAACAACTTTATAAAGTAAAAAATGTTGAATAATAACCTTCTTCAAAATAAACTGTGGCATTTACGCATTTCTCATCAGATAAAGAATAGATATACCGTAAATATTTCCCGTAACTGACCCTCCATTCCTAACAACTACTGTTTTTTCATAACCTTGAAAATCTTTTTATAACGAAATCAAATATATGAGTACTACTAAAGAAAGTCAAATTATATACATCCAAATAAAGAGGCCGACGCTTTGTACTCCTGCCAAAAGATTCAAAAAAGTTAATGCAATAAAGAAACATTCTTTACGACCCTTTGTTATAAATGGTTTTGATATTTACATATATCACCGTTGTTTTTGCAGAACTTGTAAACATCGAGATATTAAAATAAAATAGCACTGCGATAGTTTCATTATGCGCATCACTAGAGTACTTGGAGTAATTTTTTTAGCATACATAGATATTTAATCAAAACAGTATGTTTGGAAGATGGAAGCAAGCGAGCTATCAGTCCACCTGATGTCAAGTGACCACAACAACACAAAGACGGATGTCTGCAACAATCATATGAGTTGTAGATCTCGAAATGCGTCGATTTCATGACATAGTATCAGCAAACGATCATCGAAAACCTCTAGAGTACTTCCTGAAATCTTAGAAGACTGAAATTTAGTACTACCTAGGAATTAAATATTAAAACAGTATTTAGACATTTACGTATGATATATGCATTGCAAACGCTAAAGCCTTGAGAACAACGTATATATAATACAAAAAAATGCAAGGCCGGATTAGCTATAGACGGACGTCCTTTGCCTGGTTCCATTAAAGAGGTCACCTAGACTTAATCGCGTTACCTACTTATTGAAAATTAAAACCTTTGTACGGTTTCTGGCCGAGGCTCGGGCGGCTAAACGTGAACGTATAAACTTAGCTACGCGGTCTATTGACAATGAATGTGGTAACTAACAATAACGCGTGAAGTACGAAAATACAGTAAACCAAAGGGTCCAAAAATTATAACGCAATTGAGGTTAAAAAGTTACAAATAAATATTAGTTAAGAATTTTTGAATACGAAATGCTTCGAGAATAGAACACATTAAAGTTCAAACACAATAAGCTGTGAAAGTTTTAGAGATACGTGGAGACATTTAGAAGAAATAACATTTTTAACATTTGTCTTTGGACTATTCGAATTTAATTTTATTGTGATCTTATTTGAAATTTAAAAACAACAAACTCCGTAAACAGCGAGATATTTCCATAATAAAACGGACAGAGAAAGTTATATGAGAGTAAAAGAGATGGAGAAGCGTATTTTAATCAAGCGGGGTTATAAAAACAAATAGAATCAAATCAAAGATAACAATAACTCAACCAATTTGTGTTTTCTTAGGTATCGAGTTGAAATTATACGAGTATTGGATCAATTATATTAAAACCGCAGCTAACAATATACATTACGCAAATACCTTTCGGTTGTAATGCTTCGACGTCGAATATTCTAGATTGGATTTCTATGAATCGAGTAATATCAACAACGGTGTTTAAATAGAGACGTTATGGCTTCGTAAGTTAATAATTAACTGATTATGTTGTAACTTTATTTCGTTACGATTAATTTGATACATTGCTGATATTGTGCCAAATGTACACGTGTATGCTTAACGTGAAATTACTAACGGTGAAGAACCACGACCTCTCAGAACACAGGGGTGAAGTAGAAGTATTTCTACGTTTCGTCTGATGATTGTGGTCGCAATTGTCCCAAACAATCCTCTTTCCTTTCCCATCCTTTTCATTAAAGCAGGAGCAGAGGAATATGATTGCACAAGGGAGGGAATAGATGGGACATGTAACTATCCTATCTGCCCCACTGCGATCTGAAATGAAAGTTATGCAACACATCTGCAACTTATTTGCTTGTTGCAGGTTTCAATGGGTCATTTAACATCAAGTGAAACACTATCTCGCTTGGCACCTTCTATAAAAAAATATTGTGCAGGACTATATTCAATATAAATAATAAACTTGAATATTCTGAAATATAATACTAAATCTGTGCTAGAAATCTCCATTTTCCAGAAGTAACATTTTTTCAATCTTGCAACAGAGATTCACTTGGGCGATGCATAACACCAACACCTAATGAAAAATGAATTTCAAATAACTCACGATACTTAACTTACCGTTTCCTAATACCGTTTCATAATAGTACCCGTATCACGTTTTACTTGTCTGCGGTCCCAAAAACAATTTAAGGTGTAAATCCTATGGGACACGCCGGGTGAACACATCACCCCTAGATAATCAGCAAACCGTACCGAAGTAGAGTGAGAGAGAGAGAGTGAGAAAGAGAGATGACAAATACTGAGTACAAATATATCGGTACATTACGTGTGTACGTCGTGCACTCAATGTTCGATTCTCAGAGAAGGCTAAAATTGTGTTAAACATTTTTACCGAACCTATACGGACATGCTGTGAAACTTTAGGTATAATGCAGATGATGATAGAAGAAGTAGGACCTATTTACGTGAAAGAACATAGTATACGAATAGACGCCATTGGACACCTACAAGTTACCGTCCGGTATTTATGTATTTCATGATTTAAATAAATTATTACAAGTTGAAATAATGCATTGCCCTGTCTAGTTAACAGTAACCATGAACGACTCATCTCTTAACGAATCAATCAGAACAGTTAAACAGTTCATTCAAACATTGTACAACAAGTCGGCCAAACAAGTCCAGGTTGCACTATAAACGGCCGCCATAAAAAGATGGCCACTCGGCGAGACGCGGCCTGTACAATGCACAATAAAAAATATTTATAGTCTGTATTCAATACGGTGCACCCGTGACGTGTCGTGGACGCACGTATCGTTACGGCACGACGTCGACCGCACTTCCTAAATATTTACATGTATTGGTGATTAGGTAAACAAGTCGTGAACTTCAAACGCGGCGCGTCTATACAACTCTGGTTACTGTAGGTGTTTTTAATATTAATACAACGCTTGCTATGGCTAAAGTATTAAAAAAAGCTATTGACAAAGAAAAACTGGTGGACATAGATTCTTAAGCACTAAATGTTAACTGGTCACGATTTCCTCTACCAAAAATTCTAAAGATATCCAAACATTATTCAACCTTATATATGCATGTAGGAGCATAGTTTCTTGGTTACTGTGTTCAAGATAAAAATAGAAATGCATTAAGTATAAACGATCACCACGTGAGCGAAGTTAAATTGTAATCTGTGAGTATAAAAACAACTACGACCACGATGACCTAAGAACTTGAGGAAAACTAACAATGCATAGTGTTCGTTAAATCCGCCGCCCACAACTACAAAGAACTGGTTTATAACGTCATTTGAAGAATGCCAAAACACGCTTTAAACCGAGCATAACTTGCGAATGGCCTGTCCAAATATGTTGATTAGATCATTTCGTATGATTGTTTTGCGTTTATTTAATGCGTTCTTTACGATACTGTACAAAACAACAAATATTTTCAGCTACATAAAACGTTTCATATTCAAACAATGCAACGAGATCGTTAGCAGATGTCATTTCATTTATTGAGCAGACTTGTCCAGCAAAAAAGTACTCCTTATATCTAAATCAACCAACGTTTTTTTTATGACGACGGTTTTATGGGAAAGGAAGAGAATTGACAATTTTTCTGACATCGATAAAGGAAAATAAATTCACGTAATTAAGAAAAGAAATACCAAAGAAAAAATAACTGATTGAAAAAACTGAGAATAAAAAAATTTAAAGCAATAATAATGCAATTTAATAAGTTTCTTCTGTGGTTGCTGATGTCTTTGGGTAGCGGTGGTCTCTTGATATCGGTTGAACCGCTTGCTCGTTTCCCTAATGCTATTAGATATCAATAGTTTAAAAACTAAAAAAAAAAAACACGCAAACACGTATTGTTATTTGTAACTAGGGGCGTTGTTCCAAATCTTATAATAAATGATGATGATAATGATCCTGGTCAGAACTAAGTTACAAAAAATGTATTGTCATCTGTCTTTGAAGACTATGCAGTTTCAATTTAATCTGTTGGAAATGGGGGAAAGTCAAGTTTAAAAGAGTCCGGTATATACACCAGTGAAACTACTATAAATGTGTGAAAAATCATACGTAACGGTGTTCGCAACAGTTCGCAAATAAAGACAATTGCAATAATAAAAGTGGAGAGGCTTCGAGATGAAACGAAATAATAAATGTGCCGAGGTCGCTCTCAAGAATGCGGCGTCTCATCGAGTACACTCAAGTTTGAGTGAGGAACAGGGGAGAAATTCGGGATACTTACCGTTCAGTACTACGTTACATTTCTTATTTATTAGAATCTCACGTTCACATTACCGAGAATTTCCAATCATTATGTTATATTTCTCCTTTTGGCATATAACTGACTCAAACGAAAATTTCATTAATTATCGATCATGCATCGAATAGGTACTTCTACTTCAATCACTACTGCTGAAACACCGTTGGGATACACGTATATTTGATTATTCTGAAATTACCTTATCACATTCGAAATCTAATAAACTTAGTAAGAAAATCTATTATATCTGATCCAACAGGGTTAGCTCAAACCCCCTAAATCATCACAATTCGTTCAAATTTTAAACTGAATTTGATTACTATTCTATTTTTTTTTCAGTATCACTACCTTCACTACCTTGTTTTGATTTAAATTATTTGAAATGTATTGTGCATTTTAGTTTTTTGACTTGATGAAACAAATCCTCAAAAAGATAAAAATCAAAGCTCTAGCCCTCCTAAATCACAATCCTGGTATACGCGACTGGAAGTAATACTCCCATTTTAGGACATAATCACCCAAATCTGTCACTGTCTACCACAGGAGTGAAACGCTCAAGTAAACAGGGTGGGAGGCAAATGGCACCAGCGATCACCTGGATAAAATAAAAATGTAAATCCCACCCCCACCATGCTAAATATCTACCGCCCACAGAACTGAGACCATTCGCTTTTCATAATCACGCGCCGTTACTTCGAGCTTTCCATTTTACATCCAATTACTTTGTCACACCAAAATATTAATCAAAATAAACACGTTTACGTCAAATAAGATAATCTGTAATACCATTTTGCGTTTTAAAGATTTTATTTATTTTCTTTAGACTACGCATTTTAGTCATTTTCACTGTTTTCAGTAAACTAACACAGTCGCAATTTCAAATTATAAACATTTCCATTTAAAAATAAGATTTCCTAATGCTCGCTACAACTTACTCTCACAATTCTCTTTGGATTTGAGC
>DWTW01000820.1:0-14455 GCA_018246275.1 Papilio slateri | reverse complement strand
GTGTATCTTGCACCTATGGTATTCTTCTTGTGATAATCATTTAATGTCTCCAATATAATATCAAAAGCCATACTGGCTCAGTATTTGGGCGTTCGTCATAATTTCTACAATAGGTTAAGCAATCTGAGTTAGATTTTCGTTGCCAGCAAAGAATTTGTTGATTTAAATTTTAAGTGACATTTTCCAAGAGCTTAGTGCTATATTGTATATTTATTACTAGTGGATCCAGCATACATTGTTTTGTGTTATTTCAATAGTTGTTTCCTTATTCATCACTAATAATAAAAAAATATCTTATAAGCTGATGAAACTTTATCTTCATAATATAAGTTATTCATTAAAATGAATTGTAAAAGTTATATAAAAAATTATTACTTGTTTGTCTCCTATATCAGCAGTTCATTTTTTAGTTTTCAAGTCTATAATTTTTATTATTGATAAAATTTGTGAACACAAACATGAAAGCACCCTGTATATTCCTTCAGAGTATGATTTCTCTAACATATACAATCAAAACCTTTTTATAAGTTAGCAAAATAACTGCTACTGAGATGACACTCCTATGTCTCCAGGTGATAAGCAGAAACATAGGAATATAAATTTTGCACCTTAATTTATTGAGTAAACATAATTGTAGAATAGATTATTTTATAAAGTATTTTGGATGTTTTAGAAACCCTTTGTCATAGGTATTAATGCATTTCTTTATTTATTTATTATAAGAGGTATACCAATAACATGTTCAAAAAACATTCAACAACAATTAAATACAATTAACAAAAACAAACAGATGAACATATCGATATAAGGTATACACAACATTTACAAATATCTGCATTACATTAATTTCTCATTGAATCATGTATTGGAAAAGCATAGACAAGTAATTTATATTTTTATTTCCTTGCAGGTAAAGAGGTGATATTTGGAATGTGTAAATAGTTGTTTTTCTATTTAATCACACAATGAAGTTATAAAACTTGTTGCTCAATATAAAATAGTGATTTAGGTGTTTAATTGTTAATTGTGTAAGGTGTAAATAAATCTGATAAATGTGTGAGAGATATCCTGGACATCTATTTGGAGGCACTCCTGTCAGCAGTTGGGACAGGGGTTTTAATCCATTAGAAAATGTAAGTGTATTGTATCTATTTCTATATTATCACAAAGATTTATTTGAAAGTGTTCAAAACACTGATATAATTTTTACTATAATGTGTAGTATTTTTATCTTATGAATGTGGGTGCCATGGTTGTGTGTGAGCGTATGCACACAAGTGTGCATGTCCATTCCATCACATTCAACAATCATAGAAAACCCATGTTCCTGAGATAAATACTATATTAATTACTATAAGTAAGGCTTTTTAATGTTACTATATTTGAGCTTTAATGTGGCTAAGACTATAAATCTATAGACACATCTAGTCAATGTAGCTTATATTCGTCTATCCCTTATATTTTTCTATTTACTTGATTGACGAAAGTTTACTGCTGCTTTCATTCATACTGGGATGACATAACAAGTAACTTATAGAATGCGCCACGGAAAGGGCAACAGGGTGCTTGGCCAATAACGTTTGGAGAGTGCAGTGCATAGTTGCCAGCTTCCTTCGCTTCAAATGGCTGGGGTTGCTAGCGCAGATTAATTTTATCTTAGTGGGGCCTGTACACATAAATAGTGACAGTGAATTGAGTATTAATTTAATTTAAGAATATAAGCCAACTAGACTTTGAACAAATCTACTTGGCCATGGATAAGGAACAGTTCTCTTTTTGTTATTTGTATGAATGTGATCATGCAATTTTTTTTCTATAATTTTATTACCTATGTTCTATTCTTCTTTCTTTAAAATATTTTTTCTTGTTGAGTGAAAGTAAGTTTAGTATTCTTCTTGTTTGGGGGTTTGGAATACATGTAAGTCTTAGATTAAAACAAAGATCATGGAAGTTTCAATGTGGTTGTTAATGATGCAGTATTTTTGTTTTAAAATATCTATATTAGATTATTAGGATATATTGTAATATTATTAAAAAATATCTTAAAATATGCATCATAGATTTTTAATAAAAAATATATATGTTTGGCTGTTTAGTGACACTTATGAGAGTCACAGTGGTAACCTACCTAGCATCAGATTCAGTAGAATAGATACTGCAAGCTTTATTAATCTACTGTGAACTAAACTAAACTAGTGCATACTATCTATCTACCGCATTACCACTTAACATCAGTTGGGAGTGGTCTATCCCTGGTATATTCATTATAAAAAAAATGTATTTAAAAAAAATGTTCATCAGAGAGAAACCTACTTAATTCATAGTTAAATTTGTAAAGGCAGCTCTCCTGTAGTATGGTCATCAACTTCCTAATGATTTTCAGTTAAACCTTTAACCTTAAAACTAATAATCTCAGTTCTAAATCTGCCATTTGTTTAATATCATGAACCATAGTTTGTTATTGTAAAGAAATTGTTTTTGTAGTAGCTTAGTTTTTAGTTAGAAATCTGTATAAAGTATCTAGCATATTTATAAAATTGATTACAAATTATAATATACATGAACATAGTTTATGTAATTTGAACAATTAGGCTGCACAAATTCATATGTATTTGTTAAAGGACCTAGCTTGGGAACCCCAGGGTCTTGACTCCAAATTTTATTTGGAAAACTAGTTGGGCTTAATATTTATTACTTTGCATTTGCCACTTCTTCAGAAACCTAAGGTTAAAAATTAGTAAATAAAAATATAGTGCAGGATTTTTTAAGTGAGCAATAAATGGCGGCTCTTGACACTGATGACAGATGGCGCGCAAAAAAGCGCGGGAAAACGCGATTACATTAAAAGCAAAGCTAACGACGCACTCGCGATACATTATTAATGAAGTCGTCGGGTAGCGTAACGTGCTGGTAACTTTGTAAAGCGGCGAGTTCCATTTGCGTTGGAACTCTGCCAGGTCCCGCTGGTTCAAGATCTTTGTAGGCGTGTCGTAGCCTTAAGTGATTCTTTGTACTGTTTATACTTCCAGCATTCGTGGCATGGATTTACGCCCACGACTTGGTAAACATTTTTAGAAAAAAAATCTATATTTTTACTTTATATTTACTAACCTTATTTTTAGTTCTATGGAATTTTATTCAACATTTTTTTACCTCTTTAAAATAAACGCATGTTTGCTCTTGTTATGAACAAAGTAATATGAATTTTAACTTTTTATTCAAATTACTGTGATGACGGATTATAACAATAGCATGTAGATTGTGAAGATTTTATAAATGATTTTCAAAAATGTCTTTGTAGATGACAGGGCTGTCCTTTTTAACTAATCTGTTCGCTACTTGAGACCATTCGAGCGGCTGTTTTTCACCATATTTTTGTTATTTTATTTAGATTGCACCAGTTTAGATTAAAAAATACATCTTAACGAAATTAGGCAGGTTTATACAATCATAGTAAAATACCCTTACCAAGGCATACTTCAAAGAAACGACTTAGTGTAAAAAAAATACTCGACACTTTCTGCTTTAAATTAATGCACAAAGTACAACCTTCCTTCATACAGGCGGAAATAAAAACAAATCTTATCTGTGGAAACCATAGATAAAAAATATACAAGTAAAAAGTTAACATGACAAACGGTACATAGATTAATTTCGTTGCAATTCGCAAATTTGTGACAGTCATGGAGTAGAGATATTGTCTTTCCATCCCTTTTCCTTATGAATCTTCTTCATTGTTCCCAAAAAAGGCTACGTTTCTTTCAAATGTACCTTGTCCTCATTCACCTATGATGATATAGTGATGAAGTTAGGAATGAACCAGAGCATTATCGTATGTTACAGGTCAGGGTCAAACATTTCGCCCCAGTTTTTTTTGGCTGAATGCCTGAAACTGAACGGGCTCGTATTTTTCGTGTTCGAAATTCATTTCCGGATAATGTTGGCAAAACGTTTATCCTCGAAGATATATATAAATGTATATACATTTATATGGTTTTTGAGGAAGTTTTACGTTTTGAGATCATTATGGAAATCGACTGGCTCGCATGAAGTACTGAATGCTACTTCATTATTCAACTACGAAATAGGTTAATAGTCACATCCAACCATACTTCTTCTTTCGTGTGATTCTAAGCTTTTCGGCGGTAAAATCCCCTTCGCCTCTTCTCTCCTAATTTTTCTCATCTCTGCATCTCGTTTTCTTTAAGTATAGATGTACTTTTTCCTACATAAAGGCTGGCAACGCAATAGTAGGATATGTAAACCACCATCAGATTGCGAATACGTAGGTACTAGACGATCTCTTGTTAAGAGAAACGTTGAAAAAGGGAAAGTGGTCTAGTATGTTGAAGACACATTCGTAAAAAACATTGTAAAGTTGGCTAGCGTTCACATCTTACCTTAAACTTAAAAAGCAAATCTTTAGTATTAATTTGGCACTCGTTGGGGATAAAATCTTTGTGCGACAATTTTGAAATGCATTACTTAATCTTGTAAAAAATCATGTACTAATGGTTTTATGTTTAATTAGAGTCTTAAATGCCTATATCTATGTAGATCGAATTAAATGCAATAATTATTTTCAATAGGATGGTATAGAAACAATTTTCCGTTACAGATGAAAGTAATGAAAAATAAATGCAAAAAAACTTATTCGACAGAGAAGGAAGCTTTAAAAGCAGCTGCTTCTCTTTTTGGTGTACGCGTGTCAGTGTCAATGCAGAGGCATTATCATCGTACCTCGAGTGCGATGGCTAAAGTACAGTCGTTTCCACAGAGTTATTTTATTTGGACACCGGTATTGGTATATAAGTGTTTACCGATGTCCCAGACGTGTCGAGTGCCGATTGTCCGCAACTGTACTTCGTGACACATATCCACGACACTAATACGTCACGAGCACCCAACGTGCAAGAAACGATTATGATCGGTGAAATTTGTGTCACGTGAATTTCAATAGTCTCATCTCCACTCGAATGTTATGGAATTTAGACGAATTGAATCCTAATACAAGCTCTTATTATCTTACCAATGTTTACCTCTGTGGGCGAGCTCCTAGAATTTATCTCACCAATACAAAGTACCAGTTAATACTATAAGAGATACCTCAAATTTATTAAAAAATCCGGTACTTTGCAGTGATAGCCCGAGAACAGAAGTTTTCAGGTCAGAATTAGACATTGCGTATTGCATTAAAAAACGATGCTGGGCTAGAGATCTTACATATTTCTTAAGGTTTTGAGCGCTAATGTCTTCTTCAACAGAATTTGGTATATAAAAATCTTGGAGACAAGTGCTCGCTTCGTCCATTAGAGACTTGACATTAAAATAAAATAAAGTCGCTGGTTCTAATGATTGCTAGTTTGTACCATTATGTATTTGTCTTACTCATAAAAACCTATTTGTTATAATTTGTGTGCAGAATACGATGTACGGTGACGATAAACTCATTCTCTATTAAATGTAAGGTCAAATATGCTCAGTGAATGTGGTAGCGATTCCTATCCGTGGCTACCCAGAAATGCAGTCCGTTGTTAGAGTTCGTACTTGTGTACGTGTATGTTTCGCTTTTAACCTAGATCCGAAACAATAAGTTTCAACCGAAACTACGGCTGTCGGTTACAAAATAAAATAAACATAAGCCGTACTCCCGAAAACCGATCGAGCGAGACTGGCCATTATTAATTAGTAGCTCAAAAGAACATTCACGTAGTGGGACTCGAGCCGAGGCCATCATCGAGTGTCTCGCGTAGAACGCTCGAGAGGGCGCTAGTGTGCTTCGATGCAGACAGCACACTCGCAACAATAAACAAGACATTATTCGGCCACATGTGGGTTTTAATGTGTTTTTGTAATTAATTTTATTTACTATCAACACTACATAAAAATATTAAAATTTTCGCTAATTCTACCTTGATGTAATTTTTCCTTTGCCTGCCTACCTAAACTAATCTGTTATTGTCTGATTCCCGGGTTCTGTTGTCAGCTAAAACAAGATATTCGTGTGATTCTTTTCAAAAATCTGTTTTTTTTTGACAAGGGGAAATGTTTGGCCCCAGGTCCAAATTTAAAAACCCGCAATCCAAAACTTTGAAACCTAAAATGTTCACCCTTTTATTCAGAGAACCATCTAGCTGTTATGAAAGTATGACATATATCAATTCTCTTTTAATTGTTAAAAGTTCCACGTCTAAAATGCTTACTTCATAAATAGGATCTGACAAATCCGAAAGGGAGTTATAAATCTTGAAAGGTTTGTTACACCTGCTTGCTTTGTATAAGATACCTGGTAGCGAGGTTTTATTTGTTAGGTGTTCTGGTGCGGAAAGTTTATAAGTATGAAATGGGTCGGCTGCGATGTGGGTCATACCGACTAGTAATTGAAATGTTAACTCGGCGTGCTTTGCGAGATAGTTTGCAAGTTTAAAAATGCAGCGAAAAATATATTATACATATCAGTCTTTTTGTTGGCGTTCCGTAGTTAAACAGGGAACTTTTTCTACTGTTCTGTACTGCGGTACGTGAATTAACCCTTTGTGTTTGGAATAGGATCACTGCCTAAGGGATCAATTTAAAAGTAAATGGAATACAAGTTTTGTACTAGGCTACTAAGTTACTAGGCTAACAAATAGTAAGTTGCCGAGCGAACGTTTTTAGCTAAGAGGTCCTGGCGATGATCGCGTCATCTGCTTTATAAGGATACAATTCTGGACACTTCTGTATTATTCTCTAATTAATACATTTAATTAAACTCGTAAAGTCTGTTTATGTTTGATCTGTATTTCTGGAAGCAGACTAGCTAATAATCACGCGATTCAATTGATATTAAGGAAGACGTTCAGGCGCGATGTCAGCTTTGTGTTGGAAGGAAGCAGTAGGGGGAAAAGTAAGAAACCAACGGGGATATGCCTTCAGGTCACCTCATCCACCTCTACTTCACTCTGGTATTCTGAGAAGCTGACCTATTCATGAAACAGCTCCTAACTTTGCGAGGACTTTTCGCTCTCTTTAATAATAATAAAGATATCGTATTCGCTTCAGCAAATCCAGCAGCAATACAGGGGTCGTACAGGCGCGGGCGCGCGCTGCTGGGGCAGCATGTCGGAGGGCGGCGGCGTGGCGGCGGCGGCCGACTGCAAGACCAACCTCATCGTCAACTACCTGCCGCAGACCGTGACAGAGAAGGACCTCTACGCTATGTTCATGACCATCGGCCCTATAGAGAGCTGTCGGGTTATGAAGGACTTCAAGGTGAGATTACACGTATTCATTGACTCGGAATCCCATAAGTTTTAGTACTAATAAACGAGTACTTAACCTAATTCCTGTTAAAAAGAGATAGATTCGAAAGATGTTGTGCGCTAGTTTAAGCATTAGCCCGGCACGGAACGGACGGAAAGAAAGGACGTTTTTAGTCCTTTCCTTCCTAACGCTGGTGACGTGCAGCTTCCTCCTTTGGTATACACACAATGTGCGAAGAGTCAATTCTAATATTGCAGTGACCTGTTTATATTATATTGTGGAATAGATGTCATATGTGTAAAATCCGGCATGTGTCCAGCAAGATAAGGCTGTACAGATGATAGTTGTTTCGGGCCTTTGTCGGTCGCTAGTGCATCGATATGCATCGATAACAAAACTATTTAGAACGGCGTTTACATTCAGTTAAATTTCAAATTTTAAAATCGATATGGTACATCGACGACACAATCGATTTTTTCACACTTTAAATTAATTTTATATCGGAAACATCCCAGGCTCGTTTCCCCTATCATACTGTATTGGGAAGCTTTCATGATGTTACTTAATGTTTTCAGACTGGTTACAGCTACGGTTTCGGTTTCGTGAACTTCACGCGAGAGGAGGACGCCGCGCGCGCCATCGACACCTTCAACGGCTACCGGCTAAGGAATAAACGGTTAAAGGTAAGAAAGAGATTTCAACGTCCAGTAATGCCAACACCGGAGTGAGTCACCTGTTGTTAGGTGGCCATAATGTTGGTAACTTTACTAGAAGAGTTGCAGGTGCGCCGCCGAACTTTTTATATGTGAAACTAGCTGACCCGGCAAACTTCGTTAGGCTTTAGAATTAATTTATTAGCTGCTTTAATTGCTGGATGGGTTGTACTATGGGGGACGCATGGCACGATGCACTCGGAGGAGATAAGTTGGACCGATGACTTCATCAATGTTGCGAGAGCCCATTAGATGGCACTGCAAGGGACCGATCTTTATGACGATACTTGGCGTAGACCCACTGGTGACCTGTCGGTAACGCGTTGGTGACGTCACTCCAGGTGTCGTACGCGCGCCCGTCCGGCGACGACATCAAGGACACGAACCTGTACGTGAGCAACCTGCCGCGCGCCGTCACCGACGACCAGCTCGAGACCATCTTCGGGAAGTACGGCCGCATCGTGCAGAAGCACATCCTGCGCGACAAGAACAACGGCGCGCCGCGCGGCGTCGCCTTCGTCAGGTCAGTACTAATCATTTACACAAAAATGTCTCCCAGCCCTCAATGTTCTCCCACTTTATGTGGGGTCGGCACAGTGTCATCGTAGTCCGTACTGTAATAGGTTTTGGCTATAGTTTTTTTTACGGCCGGCCGCCTGACGCCAACCCTCCTCGGGCATATATATGAAATATTAGTAGATTATCGAAATGACTTACTAATATTTTTTAACCATGTCCAAACAAGTTTTAAACTTGGTTGGACATGGTTCACGACAATAGTCGAATGTCGGGATTCGAACCCAAGACCATGTCGTGCATGTTTCGCGGCCCGTACCGTACCCTTAACCATTCAAACCGCCAATAGACCTAATGGTTTAGGGTATAGAGTGAAAAACATGAGGTCGCGATTCAATTCATCCAATCAAATGTTGCCTTGAACCATCTTCCCTAGACAAACTTTACACAATCTGCAAGCATTTGGACTATTTTTTTGTCGCGACGTCACAGACGACATGAAGTAAAGGAAATTAATTATTCTTCTGCTTTTATATTTCCATCTCTAATACTAAACTAGTGCATACTATCCCTAGGTCGAGCACTATTTTATTTGTATGCTATGTGTCTGACTTCTGTACATGTGTTATTTTTGTGAATGCCTTAAAAAACTATTTGACAAATGAACTTTAATATGAAAATATTCTTTGAGGAAGTACGATTACATACTATATATACACTAGAATAGTAAGCATCTCACGTTTAACTGGTAGACCTACCTAGACTGACCGACACCGAAAATAAAAATTAATAAGAATTTATTTTTATGTTTAATTGCGCAAAATAATTCTTATTTCTAATTGCGCGAAATTATTTTTAACTTTTTAGTGAATTTTTTGTTTTTGAATTTTTTTTTGAAGTCGGTTTTTTATATAAATTTTGTACCGGTAGGTGGCGCTGCCATATGGTACCAGGAGATTTATTTTTTAACGAATAACCAAAAAAAGTTTCAAAGTTCAGCTAATCGCAAGAAAGCCAACGTTGGACGCTAAACAAACAACAAGAAACAACAATTGTGAAAAGTAGAAAACTGTAAGCGTTTTCTGTAACTATCATTGTAGAGAGTGAGGGGTCGTGTTGAACGTTCCAGGTTCGACAAGCGGGAGGAGGCGCAGGAGGCGATCGCGGCGCTCAACAACGTCATCCCGGAGGGGGGCACGGAGCCCCTCAGTGTGAAGGTAACTCGGCTCGGGCCGATAAATATAATACCGCGTTGATTAACTCATAGTCAATTATATCTGTATGTTTTCGATCATAGGTAAAGATGTACGCATTTAAATTTTACTGTCTTAATCACACCAAATAAACTTACATGATTTTGTGAGTTTACTTCGTGTGGATTTCAAGGTGAAAGTTTTTTGAGTTAAAAACCTTAGTGGCCAACTCCACAATCACCGCGGATCAAATTTTTTTATGGCATTTCATCCAGCTACCTCATAGAGTATAATTCAATGCTGGAGAATCTTTTCAACAGCTGTTAAGCTTCTGACCTCACATCTCCAGGTGGCGGAGGAGCACGGCAAGCAGAAGGCGGCGTTCTACGCGGGCTGGGCGGCCGGCTTCCAGCACAACAGAGGTCAGTTCGCTCGCACTATAGCCCCTGTCCCTGTAACGTTATTTACAAACATACTGCACATAGTAAATCAATTATCTAATACTTTATATATGTTAGTGGAATAGGAAATATTACGACAGCATAATACGCATTATATTATCGAGGACAAGAATATATTATAAAATATAATAAATACTATTTTTAATGATTTATAATATAACACGCAATAATAGCATTTGAAATGTTTGCCAAATCACCAATGTGATTTATAGTCGACGCGCTCTGTCCACATCTTTATTGTGAAGACAGGCCGGGTCGGTTCTGGAAATTGGTCTCAAAACGTGATCTAAAGGCCGATGCCGATAACGTAACGGGATTTTGCCCGGGCGGAACGGGATGGGACGTTTTGGAATTATCTTACCTAATAGAAAATGTATACGAATGCCCGGGACGGGAAGTGGCACGTCCTGCACGTGTCCCGTCTCGTGCGTGGCCCCGCTGCGTGTGCACAGTCGGGGTGAGTCTGACCTGAGACATTTTAAAAGAAAGGCCTGCGTTAAGTTCAAGGTAAGCGATCTAAGATTTAGGTTGTCCTTTATTTTTGTGAAACTTGATACCGTACAATGGAGTCAGTTGCCGAGGTAACTGTGCGGGGGGGATAAAATCAGGTATTCGATTGACGTCTCGCGTTTCGCGTCGTGCTGCTTTGGGTATCGACTTCGTTAAACTGTCCACTTATATCGGCGCTAACGGAAGGCGTAATATTGAATGAAAAGAAATGAGAAGTAATTGTCGGACGGTTCTAACAATAGAGTTTTTAAAATAATATTAGCGGTGATAACGTTAGGTGACACACATTCCGTTGCAGGGCACAGGCCTCTGGCAAAGAAATTATTGGGACTTAGTCAGCCCTACTGCTCCGTACAAGGTTTGAGGTTCTTTCTGTATACATTCACCGTCTTGTGCTTGAACACCTTTACAGTCACATTTGCCTTGTCCCTAGAGCGTGCGTGCGCGCGCGCCTGCGTGCGTGCGTGCGTGCGCGCGCGCCTGCGTGCGTGCGTGCGTGCGTGCGCGCGTGTGTGTATAAGAAAGAAAATGATCTATTGTATGACTCCTAGATGCCAAATGATTGTGCCACTGTAAAATTAGCGATATTATGAACTGACGGGACATTGTAAACTGAACTATTCATTTACGATTCGATGTATCCTAACAAACCATTTTTTTTTCTTTGATAAAAATCTTTTTAACCTATTATTTTTATATATAACTATCATGTCCAACTTATCACACCTAACCTATAATTTACTTCCATCGGAACTCTTCACTACGTTCACTGTGTCGCAGTAACACAAGACAAGTAACGCAAACCGACGACAGCTTATAATAACGCTAGTGAGATTATAAACTGACGTTGTTTACAATTTTACGGTGACATGAGTAATATATTTGTATAAATAACGACTTTTTCATCATATCACAAGATTTTGTAATAAAAACACTTTGTAATATAGAGGCTATGCACAAAATGCTACTTATTTTATTATTAGGGGGCCTGTGCCTTGTACCGCCCCACCGCGCCACCTCACAGTCGTATGTCCTCTCACCCAACACGTCCCTCGACCACAGAAATGCACCAATATTTACAATCACGAAATAATATTTTTTTAGTAAAATTTAAATGAGTAATTACGACTTTGATCGTAGGACATTTTGATTCCATATTAGTTATTCTTTGATGAATTTAATTTTTAAAATCATATCCTCGTAGTTATTGAGACCGGATAATTTTCCAACGTACCACTATTGTATGTTCTGAATACTACAGTTAGTTTGCTGATGAAGTTGTTTTTTATATGATTACTATGATCTTGCCTATGTTTAAGAAGTGTTGCTAGTGCAGCTAGTGCAGCTAGTGCAGCTAGTGCAGCTAGTGCAATGGACGGCCAAGTCTTTGCTGCGAACATTTTTTAAATATTTTCAAGAAGAGTTTTAATAATATTCATCTGTGTTTCTTAACGAGACAGCAGATGATCACCGTTGAAAGTTTTAGTGCAATGCTTAGTATGTTAGTGACTTTGTACAGATTTTAGAGTGATACTTCCGTCCCTGTCACATATTTATTTGCGATCAAATATGGCACATACCACTTAAAGCACCGTACACGTGTTAAAAATAAAAACTACGAGATTTACCATGCCTGTACAAACACCAGGAAATCGATCACTTCTGCCAGCAAAGTTGTTGTTTGTTTGGTTGTATCGATTCAAAAAATCCCAACTTGCGCACGCTGCTGGAGCAGGGGTCACCGCCCCGGTGGTGCCCCAGCGCCACCACAGCCTGGACCAGCTCGACATGCTGCACACCCGCGACCACGCCGCGTACAACGTGCACGCCGCCGCGCACGGGCGCGCGTACCGCCGCGACCTCCACACCCAGTCGGCCTACCACCACCGCCCGTTTTGAAAAGGGCTCTACTGCAAGAAGTTTCGCCTCTCCGATACAAGGATATGAGGCTGGGACTATCTAGTGTGTTTAGGGTTAAGGAGTACGCGCTTTTGGTGTTGCGGGATTCTGTCGGTACGATTTGCTTGTTATATGTACTTCTTCAGATTGATTATTTTGGTATAACTTGATTCTGGCCTGGATAGACTTTATTTAGCTATATAGATTTCATCTGACGCAAATAAGTTACTTTTAACTTGGTTTTACATCAAAGATATTGCTTAGACTTTAAGTTCGCAAGCAAAAAGGATTGATTCCTTTGTTTCAAATCATTTGTAACCTATATCGTTAAATTTATCTATGGTTTAAACATGCTATCAAATCGTGTAACGTTTGCTAAATTATTAACCGTTATAGAAACTGCTATTTAATATATATTTGTTATTGTATCACTGGTCGTAATTAGATAGAATTTAATAAAACAAACGTGATTGAAGTCTAATTTGAATTGAAAATACAACTGTTATAAAAAATCATTTATTTATTTTTTGTTTGAAGTGTCTTTAATTTTTTTGGTCATTGGTCGATAATATTTATTTATCAGTAAAGTAAATAAAACAATTATATTATTACTATTTTAGAATATTAATAATCAATGACTATTTAAAATTGATCGGTGTAATGTTTTGTGTCCCGCGCGCCGGTAGCCAAAGCTTCTTGCAGTATTATGACAACATTTAGTTGTTACAAACTATTGGATTTTGTAGCGATCGCTGTGAACTTTAGTTATAATCTATAGCTCCATTTGCGCTCAACTTTGTTTAAGGATGTTTGCGGCGGGTGTAGACTGGGCGGCGGGCGGTGGGCGGGGCGCACCAGACTCGCGCGTGCGGCCGTATGGGGCGGGTGGTTCTTAGAGTGCTTCAAAACGCCTAGTGTGTATCATCTGCCTTTAGACGTTATTTCTGGCGTCATAGTTATATTTGTTTGAATATTACGACTGTTGTACGATTTTTTAGTTTAAGCTAACTGCTCCGAAGGAAGGTCATAAGTTGCAGCGCATTTGGAGCTATAGCGGTAGAAATACTCGGTTATATAATATTTCAGGTGTAAAAAATCAAAACTGGTTGTGTCCACAGATTGTTGAAAATGTGTTTATAATGGGAACATTTGGCCTTTTTGAACCTCAACCCAGAGAAAACATTTTGTGTCAAATAAATGGAGCAATTGATTTAACAATGAATTGATAACATAGCTTCTTGATTGTAGTACCACATACTAGATTCTTCGATAAAAACAATTTTTCGAAAATCGATGGAGAGACATTCAGTTTCGATTCCATACCCCTGACTTGTCAAAGTGAATGTGTATGTCAATTAACTTTGTACAATATTTAACTAACGTTTGAAATTATTTAGAGTAGTTAATGGAAGTTTATTAATTGTTAAGTGTCCTTTCAAAGCCTTTATCTGTAATTAGTAGTTTGTACTGAGTCCAACCTGGCAACATTCAAAATCATAACTTGTTCAACTCCTTCAACACCAAAAGTGTAAATGTCATAATTTCTTTGCCATTAGATACCCTGTCCACTGTTACTATCCTTAATGCTTTTTTTCATATATATTTAATCTATATATAAGTAATTGTTATAGTAAAATATTTTATTGAATATTTATACGTAGGTTGCCAGTTTTGTGGAAATGAACGAATGTAATAAGCTTCCTTAGGTTCTATTTTAAAATTCGACTGAGAAAATAACGATATTTTTTTTTGTTAAAATAATTTATTGAAAATTAAAATATATTATAAATTGATGCCTTTCCTACAATTTAAATTCAAAAGTTCAATTAAGACACCCGCCATTTCTGCACAAACCACCTTTGATTTCCTGAGCCTTCTAGAACATTTTTATATATCTTGTAATTTTGGAAGCACATTTAAT
>DWTW01000819.1:0-14457 GCA_018246275.1 Papilio slateri | reverse complement strand
AGCAACAAACGCTACTCGAATCTTGCCAACTTACGAAATAGTACACAGACAAAACATTTTATTTACCTAAAAATAGATATGTCATCGAATCACCTTCATCTCTAAAGCAGGCAGTGATCACTAAAATATAGCACTTAATCTAATTACGGAAAAAATATAGACCTGTTAATTTAAATCTGTTATCTTGCATTAGCTTTGGTCACGATGTAAAAAAAAATGCAATTGAATACATCTGTCATTACCATTGTAAAAAGTGCAACCTAATACCATTAGGAAGAGCTGGGGAAAGAATTTGATAGCATTTGTTACTAGAGCTAATCCGTTAATAACGTTATTGCGTTAACGAATTGATACGTATTTTATAGCAACCAAAACTTACACAAACAAAAACGTTAACACGTTATTCGCGGTTAGCACTTGTAGCATATTATATAGCAGGAGAAATAGCTATTTACATAACACCGTGACAACTACGCATAGGACTGACACATTGTTTTCACACGACACAGCCGATTCATCTATAATGTTGGTATATTGCAATAATGAATCGATTCACCACAATTTACACTAATCAACGTACATAACACCCGATATGAAAAATAAATTTCTAATTACAGCTGCAATAACTATTTATACATTTTATATTTGTATCGTTTATAGGTGACGATCAGAGTTGAATATTATAATATCTCATAGTTAATTTTTAAACCTCTCTAAGCGCACTGATATGATACACTAAATATGAAATTCATTAGCAAATTATAATTTCAATGGCGTTATATAACTTGGATATTTTCTTTAAATACTTTTCTTTTCATATTATGTTTCATTTCACATATCTAGTTACATCAACTGCTTTTAAGTGGACGTTGGTAACGCTAAAAATGTTAACGACTCAATGTCTAATTATATTTTAAATAACGTATCAATATAGAAGAAAAAATGTTATAATTTTAGCACATATTAAAATTTAAAATTACCCTTAATCATTGAAAAAAAAATTATGTATTTGATCTCATTTTTGCTTTTATAGTTAACATCTATATTGATACTGATATTTAAACGCCTAAGATATTCGACTGCTTTGTTGACAAAGTCATGAGCCAAAATGAGCGCAATTCTATAAGGCTTCCCTAAGATGGGATTCTAAATAGAATAATATTTATTACCCTTTCGTCTCACAATCATAATTATTATGGTCTCAATGATTAAATTTACATCATAAGTTGCTTTCCCTAGGCACTGGTACACGATTAGCTTCAATGTAGACAATATAACATTTAACGTTAGCTGCGAAAACGAGTATAATATTTTCTATGTCCGTGGTAACATCACTACGCTACATATGCAAACTACGCGGACTCCTGTCGATGTCACTAATAAAATAATTGACAAAAATAAACTATTACAAAATTGTACACGTCAAAATTTTGTTGGTATTTCAAAACAACATTTCGTCGGTAATAATAAATATAGTAATTTGCTATTAATGAGCGTCAATAGACGATTTGATAAGGAGGAATTTAATTAAAACTTTTTATTTATCGGCATAAAGTGGCTGATTTAGTTTTTTGAAACAGAACCGTTTACAAGCATAGGTTAATAAGCTGCGAAAAATATACAACAATAATACATATTCATGTGTTTTGTTACTTAATTTAATTAAAATATGTTCATAAATACCACTGTACTGATAATTGTATAATTTAATAGCTGTCAATCAAGCCACCAATAATAAAAATACGTCAAAAGCAAACTTAATTTGAAGTGATTTAAGTACACAAAAAGAACTAAAGTGAACAAACGACAGGTTCCGTTACGGAACGCTTAGACGAGCAAGACTCAGCGTCAGTTGACGTAGTGGTCGAACGAGCCGAGGTATTCCAACGCTGCGCGGTAGCAGAATTCATACTGGTCCTAAAAACATACAGACAATTAATTTGCTTCATTATTCCTAATCATTTCTTTAGACTCGATTAAAATCTCTTTATTTTTATTACATTTATTGTAAAACATACGTCAAAAACATACAATAATCAAACATATAATATATATAGATAGGTAGATCGTTGGAGAAGGTAGTGAAACACATTAAGACTGGCAACGCAACCGTAAGTCTTGTGAATGTTACGAATGTCGATGGATAGCGGCGATCAGATAATATCATATGACCCGCTCGCTCGTATTCCACCTTCTACTATAAAACTGTACACTGACCTCAGTCTGGACCATGGCGGGCCGTTGCGTGCGCAGCGTGCGCACCGTCTGGAACACGTCGAGCACGCCCTCGTACTGCATGCGCTCGAGCACCGTTGACAGCGTAATGAACACGCCCGTGCGCCCCACGCCCGCGCTGCGATCACAAGCGCACACATAGACAAATGTGATCACCGCACACAAAGTAAATTGTGGTCACCACACGCATACACAAATATGATCATCGCACACTGGGATCATAATATACGACACAACTTCATAATGACTTGTTCAATATTAATATTTCTTTTATATAGTTTTGGAAATATAGTATACTTTAAACATATTTTATTGATACTTACACACAATTTTGCATTGTCTTTTGTTAAGAATCCTTCGCCTTTAGTAAAATACCTTAAATACCGTTGGTATTTTTTCGAATCTCACCTGCAGTGTACGGTGATGGGTCCGTCCTGTCCGAATTGCTCTTTAGTCTTGTGCACTTGGCCCAGGAAGTCGATGAAGCCCTCGCCGCTCTTGGGCACGCCCTGCTCTGGCCAGTCAGTGAACTGGAACTGGCGCACCGTCCGCGACGCGCCGTCCCGCGCGTCTGTTACCTGCAATGTTACGAATATTGTAAGCTGTAAGTTATCGAAAATTGTTGTAGTAGGGTTTTGGTTTATTTTTCATTTATGCAACACATTTATCATTTTTATCGACTTATTTGGTCAAAAAAATCTTTAAGGCCCTTTAGCGTCCAAACAACGCAGCTTGATTAGTATAGATCATGTTTTCAGCCAAGGAACTGTGGTATTTCGATGTATAGTAATTGTTGTAATGGTCATTAACAATGTACGTACCTTGAATTCCCTCAAGATATACTGTGGCATATTGTACTCAGCGATAGGATCGACCACAAAGCACTGGTAGCGAACGGAGCGGTCAGACGGCCAGTACTGGTGACATTTCTCCTAAAATAGGACAATAAAACAGTATTTTATTTCACGTTATAGGACAGAATTAAAAATATGGTTTCATACAAACTATACTCACCCTTCCCATCTCTTTCAATTTGGTCAGCATAACGATAATCGTGGAGTTATGCTCCCAGAGCATTCGCCAGAAATCATCCGTTGTATCGGGCAAGGGTCCTTGAGTGGCGATGTAAGCAGCTCTGTATCTGTAGCCATCGACAAAGGATGCGTTGATGTAGTCGGAGCCGTCGCGGGGCGTCAGGCAGACGCGAGTGGACTCGAAGGGCAAGATGTGGACGAGCCTGTTCTTGTGTTTATTGCACGGCAGACTGGCAGAGACGAAGCGACTGGAGTCGGCTTTCATATTAGCCAGCTTCTTAAATTCCAACTCCATCCCATTGATATTCTCGATAGTATCGACACGCATCAACTTTTGAATATGCGCGTGCAAGTTGCGAGCAGGTACTTCGGTGTCGCCGCAAACTACAGCCTCCAATAACGCGTCATGGATGAAGATGTACTGATCTTCGGTTTGTACCATGTAGTTTCGCTGAGCTCGGAGGCAAGTTACGTGACCGTAGATATCTACGGTGCGTTCGTGTCGGGCCCTTTCTAGCATCGAGTCGATGACTATAAAGCACCCGGTGCGACCCACTCCGGCGGAACAATGAACGACCAGAGGACCGGCATCGGGAGGATTTAGTGCACGTACACGACGAAGGAATTGCAAGAAGGGCGCTGGATGGTCCGGAACGCCGTGGTCAGGCCAAGCGGTAAACTGAAGCTGCTTGATCTCTCTACGTTCGGTTCCACCATTTCGCGTAATCTGGAATGTACGAATGCAATAAGTCGCCAATTCCTGAACTTCTGCTATCGTTACGGTCATCATGCCGTACGTTTCGCTGCCTCTGCTGGGCCAGTATTGGTCACATTTAATTCTGGTTCGTTCTTCTAGCTTAGTCATCATAACAATAGTAGCCGTTCGTAACTCCCAGCACATTCGCCAGAAATCGGCCAACGTTTCTTGTAGGGGACCTTGCGTTGCAACGTACGCGTTGTGTTTACGATAACCGTCACAGTAGTTTGCATTGATGTAATCGCTTCCAAGAATTCCATCGATCGGTTGTAAAATAACGCGGCTATGATCGTAGGCTATAACATTAGCGTATCTGTTTTTGGGTTTATTGACCTCCATATTGGAATGGTCCCAAGTAAACTGCTGGCCCGGTTCGATACTTTCGTATTCTTGAGAAAATTTAAGATTATCGTTAGCTTTAAGCCTATCAATATGATCTGCAAGTTCTGATATAGGTATAGGTGGATGAGAAATCATCGCCGGTGTTTGGAAATTTAGTCGCCTCATCTCGACCGGATCTGACGGTGCTCCAAAACCGACATCCGCCGACATTAGGGGTCTTGTGACTGCAGCCTGGTCGGGTGTTTTACACGTTTGGCGGCGTCTCTTCATGATGAATAACATAACCAAGCAAAGAGAAAGCATTAACGCTGCAATGATAGGTCCAATAACCCATAACATGCCAGCTTCTTTTCTGTTTTCTTCAATTCTTATTTCCGGATCACCATTTATGTCTTTGGGATCGGGTCGGCTAGGTTCTTCGCCTGGAGGTGCTCCGCGCATATCTAACGATAGATATTCCGAAAACGGACTAGAGGTATAAAGATGCTTTTGTGGCGTATCGACAACCGCTCTAACAAATACTCTGTATTTTTTGTTCAGATTTAATTTCTTATTGAGAAAACTTTCATACGACTCATTATTACCTAGGTGGAACGTGTATAAAATATTTCTTTGTAAGAACTTAGCGGCGATATATGGAGCATTTTCATCGTCTGTTCTTGCGTTGTTCTTAATTAAATCTTCCGTTAAAAACTGATCAGGATGTTTGTGATTGTGCATCTTATCATCGGGAACTACAACTAGATAATAATGCGAAATAGGACCGTATTCTTCCGAGGCCTGGGGAAGAATAACCAATATTTCATTTTCAACGACTCCGTAGAAATCCGGTTTCACCATTGGCTTTGGTGCGGCCATCTGTGTTGTTACAGTAATTTTAGTTGGCGGTCTGTACGAATCGTCGTTAGGAATAGCACTGACATTCACATTATACGTCGTAAATGGCGAGAGATCGTTTATAGAATGTGACGTTTTATCGTGTTTTATAATTATTTCCCTCTTGGGAATCTCTTGTGTTTGAGTCATGCCTAGAGAATCGACAAACTCTTTAATAGCGTTATATGAAATTTTATAACTAACAGGATTTAAGCGTAAGGGTGGTGACCATGAGAGCGTCATCGAGTGTGTAGACACGTCCTGAGCTCTCAGGTGTAAAGGTACTTCTTCGGGCCTAACTTTGACAGTTACCTTCTCTGACAACCTACCCAATCCATCAGCCGTTTTAGCAGCTACTGCGACGGCATATTCGGCAAATTTCTCTAGGTTTTCTATATCAGCAGAATGCGTTACATGGACAGTTTTCTGTTGCCATTCATCTAAGTCTTCAACGGGAGTCATCGTGTAGAAAATAGAATATCCGATAACTTTCCTCCTCGATGGAACCGTATCCCACCAGACTTCAATACCTGATTCAGATGTCGCAACAGCTTTTACCGACATAGGCGCTCTTCCGATATCTCTTTCAGTATGTGCAGTTACATCCTTACTATACGGTCCGGGACCTTGATCTGTATACGCTCGAACTTTGAAAACGTAATGAGCATCTTCTTCTAAACCAGAAAAAACTGCTTTAGTCGTTTCCTTAGTTTTTTCTACGAGTGATGACTGATCACCCCTTTTGTAGAACTGAATATCATATTTTTTGATTTGGCCACTTCGATCTGCTCTGATAGGCGGCTCCCATGTCACACTGATTACGTCGGGCGTTTGAAAATGATAAGTAACATTGGTCGGTGGTCCTTTTGGTACCCCTTCCGGGGTAAGCCAATATTTTATATTTTCTTGACCATATCCGATATGGTTTCTTCCGGCCAATCTGAATTCATACTGGACGCCTCTTTCTAAATCTGGTAATCTATGGGAGCTAACTTTGATCCCAAAGTTTTCTTCTAGAAGTTTCTGATCTTTTATGCCGTATTTTAACCGATAACCAAGCAAATCACCGTAAGTTTGTGTCGGTTTGGTCCACTCAAGCTCAATAGATACAATAGGTTCTCGCTCCAGTACTCTAAAAAAAATAGCCAAATGTAATTATAGGTACTTACTTCGATATCTATTTATGAGATAGATATATCCATACTAACTTGAGGTTAACAGTAGGTCTGTTGGGTACGCCGCCCGGTGTTTTGATGGTGAAAGGCGGGCTCCTGTCACCGTCGCCCTTGCGGGTCAGGGCGGCCACTTGCACGCTATACCGCGTGTCGGGCTGCAGGCCTGACACATTCAGCTCCAATACCGTATCGTCCATCACGTTGAAACGCATTGGCTCGTTCAATAGTGATTTGCTCTACAACATTAGGAACATTTTTATTTTTATTTCTATTTCTTATTATCTTATTTTTAATGAAATAATAATACATTTCATTGTATTCGTGTTGAATGTAACGGGAAAAGTTCTTATGATGACTAATGAATTATTTTTTTCATCATACCTCTTCTCTAATTTCTTGGACATGGACGTGATAGCCTCTTATGATACCATTCTTTTCCTTCTCTTGCGGCGGCTTCCATGTGACGTGCACCGCCGTAGAGTTGATAGTAGTCACCTTAACGTCCTGAGGCTCGCCGGGCACTGTAAAAATAACCAATTGCATTTTAACCTCTCTTCCGTACCTTTTTTTATGTCGACCTAAACTCCCTATCAGCATCTACGGATAAGTGCTAGAGAAAATTCTACATCAAGCAATTTGAAATCAAGGGATTAAGCATTGGCATTAGAGGCTCTTATCTTCGGCAAAATTTTAAAAAACTAAATTACCGCAGTTCAGTCGGTAACCGCTTTTGGCAATGCTGATAGAGTATTTGGGTCCCCGGCGTGTTTCTAATCACGCCTTTCAGCATCTCGATCGGGCATTTGAATACCAACACACACACTGATATATGTACGCCCTTTTACATCACCAAAACAATTAAAATTCATTACCTTCCAATCCATATCGTTTAGATTAACTATAATTGTTAAGCTTTTACAAAGAATCAACGTTTAGTAAGTTCATCTATTGGTATGTATATAAGCGGTAATTCTATATCTAGTTAGTTTCTTTACAGGCTGCAAGGGAATCATGCTACAGGAAATAGACTTGGGCGTTGACAAAGCTAAAGTTAGTTCTATAACACGCCAAGTCAGTTCCTAGCCGATATGATGGCAAAGACCTGCGTCTTTAACCTCTTGCAGATTGTTACAGAGTTGATTATACAACTAATGCAAGGAAGTAATAAACTACGTAAAGCTTAGGCACAAGCACAAGTGCACATGAATACAAGCACTATAGTAATTTATACTCACTCCTTACGGCTGTACGGGTTACCAGCAGCCCATACAAAGTCAGTGACGAGAGAAAAAAAAGAGAAAAACGCATTCAAATACACTTAAGACAAATTGTGCGTACATTGCAGGGCGAACGGAACTACTCAGTGAGAGATTACGAGTAGAACGCTTGTCGGCAAAATGGAGGAATTCTTATTTCACTTCCTTATGTTCTTTGAGCTCTTTAGGAGGCGCGTCCCGGTTAATCGGCTTGCGACACCGGCGTCTCTCTGCTGTTCAGTCGTGCCTCGCCTTTTCCTGTCTCTGCTACTTAGTGAGAAATATTAAATAAAGTTTATGCTCTTGCAATTGAAATGTCTTAAGAATTACTACAGTATATTTCTTTAAGTACTTTTTATCTTGTGTATTTTTAGACTGTCAAAATTATAACCTATGTTGTAGATCGTGGACAGGAAAAAGCTAGACACATCGAGGGAACGGTTCTTCGCCATTCGGCTCTTTGAATCACTCACACGCACATGTATTGATTAACGCGACGGCGCCGATCTAACTGTGTGTGCTTCATCAGTGTAATCTTGTCAACGTGCCCATCGTTGCGCCGGTGTGTGTGTTGCCTCGCTTCCTTGTGTTGATATCTTCTGTGAGTTGTGACAGTGTCGTGGTGTCATTGCTCGTTGGCTGTGCTCTTCTACAAATATTTCGATTTAATCAATTATGTACTTAAGGAGTGACCGATGCCGAAAATTCATTGCGTTCTTCAAACACCGCTTTAGTTTATTGCGTTAGCGTACGTTAGGCACAATAGTTTTCTGTATATTATGTCACAATATCTAGTGTACATGCACGACGATAGTTTGATAGAAATACAGAAGAAGGAAGAAAGGCAAGAGAAATCGCTACTTGCAAGAGAGTGTAGCTTAAGAGCGATCGAGACAGATAGAGAGATAGATATAAAGATAGATAGAGAGCGCGAAGACTAGTCCGAGCCGAGCAGGCGGGGAATACAGGCGAAGTGCGTTACGGTCTATCCGTCGGATCCACCAGACCAATGTTTCACAGTTTCTAAATTTAGACTGGATCCTCGGGACTGTGTCGCTTCGACCCGCAGCCTTCCCGCTTAGTACGAGTGGTTATACGGTACAGTGAGTACGAAGTAGTAGTTGTGGGTAGTATAGCATGCGCGCGTGTCGTGTGGAGACGGTATTGGTATTCAAATGCAGCGCTCGGGCCGTGCGTGTCCGGCTTTACTGTGCGATACGGCTCAGAATAATGATTTGTCTATAGTCACTTTGTAAACGCAAAGGTTTCATGTTACAGCTGATTAGTTTTTAGTGTAACAGTTTGTTGCGAATTAGCTAACGTTTACGTTACAATGTGACTTGTGCCAGAGAGCCTGTTGGACAGAAGTCTTGGTGTGTCACGCACTCGCTCTCTCACCTCGTGTCGTCGCTTGATGTGCTGAGTGCTTCCTAAAAGTGCATATCAGCCGTGCTCAATCGCTTCACATCAGTATCGATTGCATACGGCGAATATTTGTAATCCTAACCGGTGCCCAGTGAAATTAACTGAACGAAAATCAGTGCTGTGTCGTCAAAGAAAGCATGCAAAATTGTGTCCATCGCTACATACTCAATAACTGTGCGTCAAAACCAATAATATAACGGTGCCGTCGATACTAGACCAGGTGCAGGAGAAATTCTTTTTGCATTTCAGTGAGTGCCATCATTAGCGGTTTGACGAGTAACTGATCGATGAGACGCGTCATCAAACCGAATCATTACATGTGGCGGTGAGTGGGGATATCGACACAATGCGAAATCGAATGGTCTGCGTGATAAATAATAAATAATATACTTGTACAGTGAAACTTATCGGCAAGCATATTTAAAACTTTGTTACGAGAATTAACCTCCTTGTTTAGAATCCTGCTATATGCTCACAAGAAAGAAACAAAAGAAAAATTGACATTAGTAACTGGTATTATTTGTAGCTCAATATGAGAGATGTATATATATCATATGTAAGATTATGCTTATGTATATAACCAACACCATTTGAATATACTTCATTTAATGATACAAACACGGCAGGAGTGGAAGTGCTGTAGAGGTCACGAGATAATGATCGTCTTGATTAAGTAACAAATTATTCAAGATAATAATGAGAAATATTTCATTTCCATTCGCACCGCGTCAATTAATATGAATGTGAAACCATTCATATACAATGTCAGTGGTATTATTTAATATTTGAACTGTCAATCTTTTATAATATGAATGATTTTACTGCAATCACCATACCCAATCCCGCAGCAGTTTTCAAAGTGAAATATTGTTAATTAAACATCAATGCAACATAAGAGGATAAAGATAACCTATCGCAGTACGCGATCAAAGATTTTCCTCTGATATTACATATTTCAGAATATTTGTTAGGTTACGACAATGTTTGAATCAAAAGATAATTATTAGTTCTTGTTAACTTGCAGAAGAGGCTCAACTTTATGACTTTAATAAAAATTATTGTCCACATATTGCCAATTTGACAATGAGTGAAAAAATTATACTGTTTATGGATTAGTTTTCAAACAACGAATCGCTAAGTTCCATATATAATATTAAAAATTCGTTGATTTGAAATACTGAAAGCAACTGATTGATTTGAATACAATTAAAATTTATCCTATCATAGATATGCAGCACAGAGTACACTTTCTGGTATATTGCACTTGCGATCTATGGACAACGAAAGTATCCTAGAAAAATGAAACGTCATACATTGTCGCTCACTGGTACAGAATAAACTTTCGTTTGATCAGATTTAAAAGATAGAAAAAAAGCTACACTACCTGCTAACAGTAGTTTTTAATTGTGACGTTAGCTTTGAGACTATTGAAATTTGATATTGTAGCGTTAATTGTTATTTCAAAACCACTTTCAAAAACAGTGCCTAAATAGGCAGGAAGTAATTATTTTCTCATAAAATACAAACATCATGCTATGTACGATAGACATGTACGTAAGTGATGGACATAAAATTGAGCCATGTAGAGTAACTTAAATGTATGACACGTACCGTCTTCATGCGTGCGCACGGTGACGGGGTAGGAGGCGGGGCCGTCGCCCACGCTGGTGCCGGCCAGCACCCACACGCGGTACTCGGTCCAGCGGCGCAGCTCGTCCAGCACGAACTCGGTGGCATTGAGCCGCACCACCGTCGCCTCAGAGTCTCCACGCCCCGCCTCCACGCAGAGCAGCTTGTAGTATGCGATGCGGCCGTTAGCGCGCTCGGCGGGCGGCGGTTGCCATGACACTCGAATCGCCGTCGGCGATATCGCCACCGCCGTCACATTCATAGGCGGCGCCCCAGGCACTGAAACGCTCGATCATCAACCGCTTTGACCTAACTAGTCTCAACGACGACCCACGTTGACATCTCGAACCTAAACTCCATTCGACAATAACTAAAGAACCAGGAAAGCGTCGCAAAAAACCAATCGATGCAAATGTATTCATTTTAGTTGTATCCCCGATGTACATATGTGATCGGTGGTTGTTGGGTTAGAGATTAGTTATGGGAAGTTAGACAATCTAGTCGATGCAATCACTGAATGCGATTAAAGGAAACAAAATGTGTCAAGTAAAGAGGACGACGCGAATCGTCAAAATAAAATATCGAGCATGCACACAGTTGACATCTGTCAGTGGTAGAATCCGCTCGCCCCTACTAAGTACCCTCACTTTCTCCTGCCGGAAGAAAATTGTGCTGATTATTATCTAGAGTAGCGACATGAGGAACACGCTCTCGTCTCATACTGTACATCGATCCGGTGTTCATAATGCCGCTAGCCATTATAAAAGTGAGAAAAAAATTGATATAGTAACTTTTTTAAATAAAATTTAGACGTACGGACAACATAAAGCTACTACTAAGGTAATGTGCACACGCATTATGTCGATTATGAATTTATAATTCTTTTGAGAAGTAATATTGAATTTTAGGCGAAGAAATTGTATTTTTTTAAATTTAAAGATCAAAAGGCGCATACGCAATACCGTTTCGACAATTTTACAATTACGAAACACATATTATTGTGATATAAAACTTGGTGCTTGTGCTTGTATTACTGGCAGCGTGCCGGGCAGGTGCGTTTATGTGAAATATTACAGTAGAAATTACCTGGAAAACCCACAATGGGTTTATAATACATTAATTCTCTCTTATTGTTTTTGATTATTGGCTTGGAAAGAGTCCAGTACTTGTGGCATATTATACAGGGGGTGACACACGATCGAGTAAGTCCGCGTACTTGTGCCTCGACGACCTTTTTCACCTTTTTCGCCTCAAGTAAGCGTACTCTAAGATCGTCGCGTAAGTACGTCGGTGATCTGATCGGTTTGAAATTTTGCTCGTAGGCCACCTCAGCTCGCACATATATCGCCACTGCGAGCCATGGACCATCATTCTGTTTCAAAATTGACGCACATGTGGCGCGTAAACAAATTGGTTCATAATTACGATAATCGTCCATCTACTATTGTTATTTTTTTATCAAATTCATACTTAATAAATGTTCTTTTTGATTAGTAATTATTTTCCGATTAAACGTTGTTTTGTGTTTTTCCATAACCTATTATGATATTAATCCATAATAACAAGAAAAATCTTAGTTCGTTCGACATCGCCGAACAGTATGAGAAAGCCTGTCCGTGTGTCGCCGACGTCGAGCCGAATAAGCATGCGTACTTTAAAACCGCGAGTTTAAAGCTTGCGAGACTGTCGCCCGCTGAACAGAGCTCTCTACAAAGTTCATAGTCTATACAGGCTGAATAAATTTTGGCAATGGTTTATCAAGACGAAAAATATTTAAATATCCTATTAGCCATATATATAGCTTAATACATTTAACAAAACTTGTTCGTTAGCGCACATCAAGTTTAGTCACATTTAAATATGAAATTATTTTAGGTATGCTCCTTCTGGAAATCTTTCCAAGCCAATTGTTTTATGTGTGAGTGTGGCCCTATGGCACCGTCACACCATATTTCTTGGCCATGTCGTACCCACATACCGTATTGCTTGGTGCGCACGGCGATCGGCGGCGTGGTGGCGCCCTCGCCGCGCTGCGACCGCGCCGCCAGCCAGATGTAGTACAGGGTGTTCGGGTACAGCCCGTTCAGAGTGTATGATTCCATCTTATGTATGCGTCTAGGAAGGCGTACATTTAAGTAATTGTTAAATAACTATACTTCGAAAATATCGGATTTATATTACTTTTACAACATTCTAAATGTTATTTTGTAGCAATTATAAATTATATTATGAAAATAATAATAAGACCATGGTATGTCATAAAATTACGACCAGAACTCCTTGTTCAAAGGCTTGCAAAGCATTTACACCTCTTCTAGTCTTCATCTTTTCTGCCGTTTTGTCCTAAAAAGAGTACATTTTAGAAAATTTCTTACTTCCTATGGTGCTCCTTAGCGTACGTGTCGTTCCAGTAGAGTTCGTAGGACACAATCTGGTCGCCCGCGTGCGCCGGCTGCTGCCACTGCAATGTCACAGAAGTCTCGCCCGCTTCTACCGCTACGAAGTTTGACGGTTGCGATGGTACACCTGGATTTATTTACGGGGTATGATTACTTTTTATGATAATACAATACATAATTTACGATATATTATTTGCAAATTTTTGAAGAATTAATGAGAGCATATGGTATTTATTTAGGTCTGTAAAACGCGAACCGTATTTGGCCATAGTTGAGGCTAACCACCAACTGTGCTTTGTCATCTCAAGCCCGTTGTAGCTGTAGATGCCTCTCGAAGGCAAACAGTGTCAAGTTAGTCACAAAAAAGTAAATCAATTAAACGGTTTTCTAAAATTTTTAGTTTGTTAAAAACAAAAGAGAAATAATACGAGAAAGATGCGTAAAGAATACCTTGTTGCGTTTTGACCTGCACCGGCGCGGAGACAGGACCCGGCCCCACTGACGTGAAGGCTTGCACTCGTATCGTGTAGACGGTGTGCGGAGTCAGCTCGTTGATGGTAGTTAAATGGCTGCTGTCCAGCTGTGGGAAACGGTGGGACGTATATCGATATAATCGTAATAATAACGACAACGTAAGGGGTCCCTCAAGGGTCATGAAGGTCGGTCCCTCGCTGTCTTTAGCGACGGTACTCTGCCAGCCTCCTTTGACCAGTTCCCTTGCTATTCTGCTTGACAATGGTATCTTAATGATTTCATAATTATTGTTTTGGCATTTTAATAATCCCTTTTGTCTCATAATGATTTGTCAATACTCTTATGCATTGGATTAATAATTCCAACATTTCACTGATGAGTCTTTCTTTCTATACTCGTGTCAAACACCCGCTGCCTGCGGTGTTATAAATCACCATCATGTACACTAGGCAGATACGTGCGGCACGTGTATCGATAACCGTTTATTGATTCCTAGAGGAATGCGGTCTTCTGCCTTCTTCCAGAAATTCGTACAATTTCGACAATAGACTGGTGCGTTAGTATGTCTCCCGTCGTTAAGCTCGTAATTATGTCAGAGATAGACGTAGGCAGCTAGGGTAGTAGTTCAAATTGTAGTTTCAAATTCTGAGCATTTTACTTATTTATTTTATTAATTTAATAAAAAAAATACACCATAGCTCACCATCTGAGAGTTCCACGACTGCAAAGGTTGTGACGGGTCCGTGGTGTAATAGATTTTGTAGCCCTGTAACAATTACAATACAAAATCTTACTACCAATAGCCATAGCAAGAAGATTGTTAGAACGGATTCGCCATTTGACAATTGTAGTGAA